>JAHZNA010002792.1:0-19001 GCA_027743935.1 Sinodicranocentrus sp. ZH6 | reverse complement strand
CAGAGAGCATTTAGCTATGATGGAGCGTATAGTCGGCCCAATTCCAACCAGGTGAGTTGTCAATTTTTAATTCTGTTTTGTCATGTGTTGTGTGGAGTTTTGTGAAGATAAAAGTGTGTTGTCATCTCTCCTCATCCACTAGTGCTACTTTTGATGTAGATAATTAGTCAGCGATGGAGAGAAAATTAATCAGTTTGCTTGTGATTAGTGCTTTCGAAATTATTCGTTTAGATATATATAATTACTCGCATTCTACAGTTTTATCTAATAGCTATTAAAGTTATTTTTAGTATTTTGTAACATGCGGTGATCAAAAATTGATATCATTTGTTTTTTTTCTATGGTACGCTATCAATTTATAACCTTAAAGCAGCTGCTAAGTGGTTATGTAACATTTATTATTAAAATAATTGTTTCAATTGTAATTCTAGCGCTACATGAAAAACGAGGATGAAGACACAAAGCAGTTATTTGACTTGATCGGTCGCATGCTGGAATACGACGCTTTACAAAGAATCACCTTATCAGAAGCTTTGAAGCACCCATTTTTCGATAAGATTCCTCCCCACCAACGTCTCAAGATGTCTAGTGATATGGAAAAAAACTGCTTGTCTCCGTCACGAGAACGAAGTCATTCATTATCTAGATGAGAATCAAGGTTTTAGTATGTTTATGTTTTGTAATATGACACACGTGTTTTAGGAAAAAATATTATTCATATTACTATTCTGTGAGTACTTGCCCGTCGTCACTTACATCGTCAATTAAGTTAACTAGGATGTATGTTATAGTTTAGTTAAAAACAAGTATGCAGGGACAGAACGTTTTACTGGGCTAAATGTTAAAATTAATTATGAACTCAACGCTTGTCAATTTTCTGTGGCCTGTCTTGTTAGTTTTTTAACAAACAATATGTTACTTGTTTAGTTTATCATTTCCGCTTTTTCTGTAGTCGCTCAGTATATATTGTCGTGTTGTCTGACTAAAGGATTTTCCAATGGAAGAAGCTTAATCTGTATCTAATGTACTGTTACTTTTTTTAGAAGTAGAAATTCTTAGAAAAGCGTGTGCGTATAGGAATGTTGATAAAATCTTTGCAGAAATTCTAATGTTATTTAAAATGAACTGGATTTAAACAAAAAGTTAATTTGTTTTATTTGTTGAACTTGTAATAAAAATCCCTATCAGGATTCTCACAGTTTGTCACTGTCCGCTTGAAAGTTGTTGAGAGAGTGGAGAATGTGTTAGTTTTAATGATATGTATTTTAATGTTGTTGGTACAGTAAAGGTAAAGAAAGAAGGGGTAGGCTTGAAAAAGTTTAAAAAGTACGTAATTGCCAGTGTGTATGCAACTTTTTGATGTAAAGAGATAACGGTCAGGTTGAACGTGGATGGTAAAGAAAGAAGGGGTAGGCTTGAAAAAGTTTAAAAAGTACGTAATTGCCAGTGTGTATGCAACTTTTTGATGTAAAGAGATAACGGTCAGGTTGAACATGGAACTTTTCTGCTGTGGCTTACGCGTGAATGTGTGTCTTGTTCTCAGTAATTTTAATTGAGTCATAAAATCAAAGTAATTTTTCGACTTTTGATTTCTAGTGCTTCGAGTAAAAAAAGATGCGCAAGCTACTGTCTAAGGTTTGCTGCCGCTAACTGGTATACAAAAACTTTTTGGTGTAATAATGTCATTTAATTCTTTGGAAAGTTACACCATTGAATTTTATCAAAGGTTTAAAAAATGGTTGAAACAAAGTGTTGTGAACTTTACTGGTTTTGTTTCAAAATGTTGAACGAAGTGTGTATTAAATTTAAGGATATAGCTACACGGATAAGATGATGTGGAGTAGAGAGATAAGTGATTTTTTTCTTTTACAGTGAATATGTACTGCAGTATATAAATGAACTTAAATGTAAGATAACCTATAAGAGGATGCTATTATGCCTATAATCGTCGTGTGGGAACTACACAACTTTGACTGATGTGTTAGGGGAAAACTTTTTGATCCTGCACGACTCATGTTATTTGATTCAGACATAATATGTATATGAGATAATGAAGAAATAAAATGAATTCTTCATTTCTTGCCGTTTACTCTGGAAAATACTTGGCATCTTAAGCTGGTCTTTATTTCGTGAGAGCATCAGGGATTTTAATTTTCATGGATATATTTCGTTTTCTCATAGGCATCTACTAAAATAGTCTAAAATTGGGCGTTGTCCTTCCCATCTCGTCAATGAATCTAAAAATAGACAAACGAAAGACCAATTATAAGAAGATAGATATGCAAATGCGTGTTTTCTTTTTGCAATAAGTTGGACATTTTTGGCATACATGGTCATTTCTGAACGCCTTTGAGGATATCGCTGTCTCGGCTTGTACCAGTTGGTGCTGTCCAAACACTTTTCGTCTCTTAACCACCATCCATAGTTCATACTGGAGCATATTGGCACGCAGAATTTTTCATTTGGTCCTAAAATTAGAAAAATAGGAATGAGATAAAAATTGAATTATGGTGAAGATAAGGATTTTTTCTTTCTCACCGAATTGAGCTCTGGCGTGTCTCCGCTTGTGGGCAAAGAGCCTGTGGAATTTCCCATAATTTACCCCGCTAACAAGTCCGCTGTAAATATCGAGAAAGTGGAATCTTTCTGCTTGCCTTCCATAATTGGTGTCACCCGGTTTTGGAAGGAAGTCGGTTAGTGCTGGTTTCCCCACGACGGCATCCTTGCAACCGGGGTTGATTGCTTCCATGATGGGTCTTTGGTAGCCATGCTTAGTAATTCCCATAAAGTAAACGGGGTTGTGAACTCGAGCATCGGCATCATGTTCCAATTGCAGTTCTGATGTTTTGCATGGATTCTTGAACAGGTCACAGAATGAGACTTCAGGACAACCTCCGCAATATGACATGGTTGGTTTAGAGTGGACTTTATGTACTTGTCAATTTAAAAATGTTGTATTCAAAAATGAGGTAGAGTACTTGAGTAATAAATAATTGCAGTATTGAATGTTACGTGACCGAACTATCAAGCTATTTATGAATTATGAACATGTTCATCACGTTGCTGTTCGAAGTCAATGTTTTAGTTTTTAATTATAAACATATTTAGTTTGTGCGTTCCGTATTTGATTCAATTTGTAACCTAGCACAAGACGAGACCTCGCCTCGCGTGCCACCAATATGAGACATGGTATAAGAGCATAACGGTGCATTATTGTATGTATTGTAACTCTTCATTAGAAACGACCTATCCCCAAATATCATATTTAAAAATATATATAGCCATGAGAAATAAGGTATGCAACATGCATGAGGCACTATATTTTTATTATAAAAGTACATACATATGTATACATATATATTTGTTTGACGTTTTGCGGATATGTATAAATGACAAAAGTAGATTAATCAGTAATTATGACTAATTAAGTACAACTCAGTAAACATTTAAGTTAGAATAATTCGAAAAGTGTTTATAAAGATACGGACCAATTCTACCACCACAGGCAGTAGAACCAACGTTTTCCGTATAAAATATTTTAATGGGTCGAAACAAAGTTTTCTCCACATTGGAAAAATGATTAGCAAAGTCAAACTTCAAATATGAATAGAAAATTTTCTGCATCGCGCCTTTGGGCTCAACATGACCTCCCTGTATCACTTGTATACCAATTTCGTCGTAGACCACTGAATCGCAGGTAAGACCAACTTCACATTGAATGTAGGCAAAGTTGAACATGCACGGGAGGTTATACAACCATTTGGGATTTTTGGCAATGAGGATGTTTAGCACGCGTTGGTCATTTAATTCCGTTACGTTCTTCGCTCTCTTTAACAATTTTGAAAGCACTGACACATATTTCCTCCCCCAGTGAACCTTTCTCATTTTTTCTAGATTCATAACCAGTACACCAGAATTTAGTCCTTTCGGTTCCAGATGTGGAATGGCTGCAAAAAACGGGTCATGAATGCTCTCTCCGTAGATCAATGATACATTTAGTTCATTTCCAGGTGAAACTCCAACCAGTTGATGACTATCCATTTCTAGAAACTGATTCCAGAGTTGACGAATGCTCCCCGTGATAATCATGCCGGAATCCAGATAGACTGCTTTGGTAACAGAAACTGGAATCATTTTAGGTAAGAAGTGTCGCACAAATTGACAGTGGTGTCTTGAAATAAATCCAAGATGATTTTCTTTCATTTTCTCCTCAATAGAATAGAATTCTATGGATATAGAATAGCTTTTTAGCAGTCGTCGAACAGGGGACAACTTTTGCTGGATCAAATTCCTGCGTTCGTCACCCATGTAGAATATGGCGATAACGACATGGTCAGTGTCGTTATGAGTTTTAACCGACACAAGCACCGAGTTAACCAATACAGTTATCTCATTAACTTGTTCACTATTCCTATCCAAGTTGTTCGAACACGTAACAGTTGTGACGTAAATGGTGTCAAGAATATCGACGTCTGGTTCTTTCCTTTTTGTAGCTGCGCCGCCTGCTCCTGATAGCTTCCAAATAAAATGTTTCGTTTTTAAAGAATGCTCACTCGTCCAAAACACTAGAAACAACTTTACCACCGTCACCAACAAGAGCAATAACCACATGTATCGGAATTTTCTAGTCATCTCGGTCGATAACATATTATGATAAAGATTTTGAATGGGAATAAATTCCTGATGTAGTTTCCCTAAACTTTACCATAAACTTAGAAAGGATTTTACAACCTTAACAGGTACTTCACAACTTTGTAATTACAATTTCTTACTAGTAGCATAAGAGTCGTAATCACCAAATTTGAATTAGACGCGGGCCTGCACCGTACCCTACGCCGTACTCGAATTCTTCCATTATCGAATTTAAAATTGGATGAGGTGTGAGAATGCATGAATATGTCTATATGTAATGCATGGTGCATGTGCTATTTGGGAAAAATCGGGTCTTTCCAGAATGTGCCCAACCAATTTTGCCCTAATTAACTTAATTGTTTGTTGTGATCGAATATATTTATTATTATTATAAATATAAATAAAAATTAGCATACTTGCATCATTTAATATTTCGTTTTTATTGGCTTTATAGTTTAGTGGTATGCGTATGATAGTTATAATTATAAACCAAAGAAGCTTAATACACTGTTGGAAGTTTCCCGAAAAGCAAGAGCCACTTTCATTACTTTCATCTGGCCATCTGAAATATACGCTTTCGTTCTTTCTCCTCCTATACGTCGAATTTCTTCCAGAACTTTTATTCCTTCAGACCACCTCTCTTGGCTCATGAAGCACTCACAAAGGTAAGATAACGTGATTAACGTCACATCATGAGCTTCACCAAGCAAAACTTTTCGTCTTTTGTGGACATCCTCAAGTATAAAGATTGCTCCATGATTACCAGCATACTTCTTCTGGGTCATAAGTTGTATAGCAATTTCATGACGAGTTACTAATGTATCCAAATGGTCGTCTCCGTGAAGCTGTCGCCTTTTGGCTAAAACTTGTTCAAAAATTTGGCTAGCTTCGTCAAAGGATCCTTTCTTACTGAACACACAGCCATTCCATTTCTACTGGTTAAAGTGTCGTCATGATGTTCTCCCAAAAGTGTAACTCGAGCTGAATACACTTGAATAAATGCCTCCATTGCATCATCCAAATTCCAAATTACCCATTTGTTCTAAAGACACTGCTTTTCCATGCAATGAGTTTAAAGTGTCTGGGTGGTTTTGTCCCAACTGGATCACACGGATTTTATGAATGTTCTCGTAGATTTCCAGTGCCTCCTTTGCTTTTCCTGAGTTTCGATAGTTTAACAAAATATGAGCCTTTGCTTCTTGCATAGCCAAAGTGCTTGGATGTTCGGGTCCTGAAGATAACACCAATTTGCCATGCTCGTTGTCACAAATCTTTATTGCTTCTTCATACTTGCCACTACATCGATCTGCGAGATCTCGAACAAGTACAGAAATTACATTGGAATTCTCTATTTTTAACGCTATGTCTAATCCAGTTTCTCCAGAATCATTTTGCTCCTTCCAGTCAGCACCGTAGGTCATCAATTTCATAACTAAACTTTGAGACCGAGGCATTACTGAAGCGGCTACATGAATCAAGCTATTCCCTTCCATATTTCTTAATTTAAAGTTGGCCTTCTTCCGTTTAAACAAATCCAATGTATTTAGTATTTAGTTCCACATCTAAAATCCTTATTGCGACATGTAGAGCAGTTTCTCCATCATTGTTAACAGCATCGACAAGCACTCCTCGATCCAAAAAATATTTTACAATTTCATGGTACTCTGCAGGAGTTATTCTGGGAGTTTTTGGAATCAGATGAAGAATGTTATTTTCTCGTGAGTCGCAAACATTTATGGAAGCTTGAGCTTCTACAAGACATTTGAGCAAAGGAAATGTCGTATTTTCCTGAAGAAGAGGAGCATTACCTTGGGTATCCTTTTTATCCAAAAAATTGGCTTCTGTATTGGCACAGATTTGTACGAAAAATTGAATAATTTCTTTCTTGGACTGGATGGTGTCAGGGGGGTCGAGTATTGAATTTTTCAAAAATGTGTGAAGTAGTTGATCCTCAATAATAACAGCAGTTTTCATTCGAGAGAGTGACTCATGAGAGCGAAATAAATGGATGATTCGCTCGTAATCTTTTTGCTGAATGGCTTCCTGTAACTGATCTCGACTGTTGTCTCTATAATCGGCCATTAATATTTTACCCGCTCCTGTTTGCCGACAATCGTATAGAGCAGATACTAGAGCTTCAAAACCTTGGTTTCTCGTTTTAATTATGTCGTAAAGCTTCTTTACTTGGTCGTAACTGTTGGCATACTGTAAGGCATCCTTTGGAATTTAAATATATCAAAATGTGAATGAACGATGTCATTGTGATATTTGTGATGAAGTATCATGAATTTTTAACAGGTAAAAACTTACGATTGAAGCAACGTCTACATCACTTAATACTTTTTTACTCAATAATGAAGCCTTTAAAGTAGCGTTCCAAATTGTGTACTTAGTTAATCCTTCGAGGTTCCGATGAATCACTTCCTGTTGTTCCCGTTCCATTTTTATATGAGAATTTTACTTCCAAAATGTTTCCAAATAGAGCGACAGGGGAGTTACTAGCAAGAGTCAGAGTCAGGTGAGGTGTGGTGAATTGATTCTATATGGGCTGGTAACGAGGTTATTGCTTAACTTTTACAGAAATTAATAATAAATAATTGTAAGCAATTCGGCAATTGATAATTTTAGGAACATCATTAGATTAAGATATTTATGTACCCAAATGCATGAAGCAATCACTTTTGCACAACTAGAGCCGTTGAGAGTGAAGTGCGTAATGATATTGAAAATGCATGGAATCCATTTGTGATAAATCTGACATTTTTGGCTAGTTAGAATATAAAAAAATGTATTTAATACCCAAGGATTTGTGAGAATCCCTCAATTCCCTCAGCATTATTCAAGAGTATATTACAATCAGCAAAATTAGGAAAGGACTAACACTAAGACCACTTGTGATAAGATAAGCGGTGGAGAAATAAAGTAACTTGCTTCTTGCTTTGCTTGCTTGCGGCTTAATTCATGTTTGCGAAATCGTTATTTTACAGGGAATAGTAATAAAAAGCATTATGCTGTTCATTGTTCATGTGTTCATGTATTTGATTAAAATTTGATAATGCACAATGCTAGTCGGACTAGGAGGTTAATTGAAGTGTGTACCTACCAATTTTATCGTGCTGGAACTCATAGTGGAAAGCGATGGCTTCATAATATGCGAATTTGTCAATTTTGCTTTTATGCCAAAATAATAAGAGGATCATCTTGACATAGAAGTACATAGATAGTATTGGACGGACGACGTGGGGACTATAAGAATGAGCTATATAAATGCCATTAATTGTTTGTCTGTATTCTATATACCATGAACCAATACCCTCTTCGTAAATTTTGTGTATGCTTTCCTTTCCACCCGAGTTAAGCGGAAGCGACATAGATCTATAGGCATCTTTGTCACTTCCTCCGTCATAGTCATGTAGTCATGTCGAATGTCTCATTTCATCCAATTAGATATATTCAATTCATTCGTTATGCTATATATATTCTAGCTATAAAAATGTTAAAAGGGTCATAATTTTGTCTGAAGATTTATAGTACTTAAGTACATATATATATCTTAACTTATTAAATTTGTCCCGTATTGTAATTGTAATTTGTAACTGTAACATGGATTTAATTTATAAATACAGTATAGCTGCCTGACTTGAAACCTTCGCTATCTATTTATCATATCATCAAGTATTTCGTGCCCTTTTGAGGACATAATTTATTTTTTAATACTTTCTCGAACTAACGATAAGAACTATTGCGAAAATGACTTCTCTTTATAGTTGCATTCGTAGTTAGTAAATAAGTTATCTTTTTTATGCTCGTTATTACACGTTGGTTTAATTACGTACATATAAAAGCGATGATGAATATGAATATGAATATGATGATGCACATAACTTTTCATCGTCCTTGTTAGCCAAACAGTTCTACAAATCGCCTCTTGTAATTAATTGCACATTTAATTTACGTAATGAAAGAAATCAACAAACTGAGACAAACTCGATGAACTTCGAAATTCTATTACATTTGATGTTAAATTAAGTAACTAATTGCAATTTTTCTAAACCGTCCAAAATGCAATCCACGAGAGAAAATTGTTGATAACACGAACTAGAGAACCATCGAGTGGTTTTCTCTCCGCGAGTGTTGGATCCGGTGATATTTTTGGGAGATCACATGAAAAAATGGAACAACCTTGGGAGATCTGAAGTGCATTAGGATTTTATTAATTAAAAGCATTTTTCTCCCTTTTTGATTAGTTTAATTGTGAATTGGATTAAAATTTGGATTAAGTGCTCATGTGTATACGCTACCTTTGAAGTTTGATACAGACCAGGGTCTGAAGCAAACTCATCAGTCAGTACAGGTAATTTTGCAAAAAAAGTATATATTTTTGTGCTCATGTTGTTGTTTATGTTATGTATTTCCTCAAGAACATGTGAGAAGGAGGCTGTGTTGACATAATTTTTAAAGATTGATAAGCTTCTGATGAAATATGGGTCGGTTGGGAATTAACTGATTACTGATGAATGACCGAAAGGTACTTGCAACGTAACTATCCCTTGTTCTGGATGAGGCATCATGACATGATTAACGAGACTAGGATTAGTTATTTATTTAATTAAAATTGACTATAAAAAATGCTGGATGTTTATAACGGTTAAGTCTGTATTTGTACTCTAATTTGGATTTTGACAGTAGGTCACACAGTTCAGAAGTACAATTTAAGTTACACAAAATGTTGTGCAATGTCTATGAGGAATAGGGAAGGGCTATATGAACTTTTTAAGGTCAGTAGTTTTAGACGTTTATGACCCTATCAACTATATTTACCAGAATCATGAATTATGGAAGTATTAAAATGGACTCTGGAGTGGTTAATAAGTCTACTGCATCTCGGGCTGCTGTTGCGATGAAAGCTTTTACATCTGCTGGTACTGGTATGGTGTCGTCAGAGGATGTTCTTTCACAGAATAAAACCTAGATACAGAAAGGTAGAATTTTTACGATAACACTATGTTTTGTAACTTGCTAGCTTCAGTGTATAATTTCTTTACCCGTCTTAGCCGACAATTTCCGTAAATCTGAACTCTCACAGTTTCTCTGAAGATTGATGAGTAAGTTTTGCTCAAGATTTCGGGAAGATTTATCTTAATCTCGTTCCAACCTTCATCCAAAGATAAAGGAATGACTGAAAGATGAGGTTTTATTCTGGCTGTTGATATGCTGTTTGTAAATCGGAATCGTCGCTTTAGATTTTTATCATCGTGGACCTGTGAAAGTGTGAATTTTAATAATTCCATTTGCTATTAGTACCATTCCTCCCCAGTCTGCACATTTAGGGAAAAGAAGGAATTTATTACGCTCACCATAACGTCAAACATGAAGTGCTTCTTCAGATTTTTTACCACAAGAACAATGTAAGGGAGCCGAATTCCAAGACTTTGGAAGATCCCAATTGGTGTTGTAATGAATACTGAGGTCAAATTGGAGCCCATAATTTCCAAAGTTGTGGCGTTGAGATGTACATCATGAACCTTCTTAATATGACCTTTACGAACCTAAAGAAATAGTTTATGTCAGTTATTGGCTAATTGGGTTTGGATATCGATTTAAAACCTTGGTTTGCATATGTTAATGTAACTTCATGTGTACCTGCTTCTCCCAAATCTCTAACGCTCTGTCGTGTGCACTGTGAAAAAGGGAAATAATTCCAGACTGTATTGTTGTCCCGTACAAGGATGTCGGTTTATTAGGGATCTCTCTTGGTGCACAAGTTAAGTAGTCTAAAGGGAAAGGCCCATCGAAGAATTTTCCCAAACTGAATCCCATAGCCATTTTCGGTAACTTATTATTAGGGCTCACAAGGAGCCTGATGAATTCTAATTACTGAGAATTTTGACGACCTGTCTTCAAGACAGGACGAATGTAAGGGAATAAATGAAACTGAATCCAAAACTGGATTTAAATGGAAGTCGTTATAGTGTGTGTATCTAGCTTTACATTCTTTCATCTAATTTAGTCATTCCATTTCGATCAAAGAGGTTCCTATGGTTTTGCATGGAAGTTGAAGACGCATATAACGTTAATGTACTTATATACACTTTTACACATTTGTGACTTCCATAACATTGATACATAACACAAAATGATATTCCAGAGATAAAGACGTTAGTACTAAATTATTCAATATCTTTAAAATCATTTCAGTTGTAGTCATCACTGGGGACCGAACGATCTATAGTTAATAACCTAAAACGATGACTTCCCAAATTGCTCGCTACACATTGCCAGTTGGTGCTGCGTTCATATTCCATGGAACTGTGTTTGCAGGCAGTCCAGACCTAGACTGTAAGCGACCAGACCCTGCCGCAATATACGCAGATCAAGACCGCCTCAAGGATGCCTCCTGGTACGTCTTGTTACGATATCAATTTTCCTAATGGAAATGGAATATTCAAGGGACACTGTGTTTTTGAGAAGTGAGCTACTAACAAAAGAAATAATTTCATTTTTTATCACAGCTGCAAACCAAAGACACAAAGAGATTGCAAAGACACGGAACTGGAGAAACTGGTTATGCAAGCGAGATCGGAACTCGGCCCATATAAAGATTGCGTGATGCAGTATACCAGTGGGGGCATAAAACAAGCCAATGATTATTATGAAAAATTATTGGGTATGCTTATAAATTAATGAGGATATTTTATTTATTCGATAAGTATCGACCTGATTCACACGGTGTTTTTTTCATTTTTATTGCTCCCTGTCAGATAACTTATGCTACTTGCGGTCAGGCGCCCCACAGGAAGTAAAAATTGGCACAATAGTTGTAGGTGGGCTGACAGGAATGCTGTTAGGAATTAGAGGAGGTCTCTTCAAAAAACTTTTTATGGGAACAGTGGGTGCTGGTGGTGGAGCATATCTTGCATATCCCAATGAGACAGAAAAGAACGTTAAGAAATATTCTGCCATTGGTTGGAATTTCATCACTGGACCTCGTAAGTAGGGCATTTAAAAAAAGGTTGAAGTTAGAGACGAAAAATTACGACCGCTGCACTGCCTTGAGTCTACGATATATCGTTAAATGCCATCCCCACTCGTGATAAGTTTAGCGTTTCAGTGTCACACTGAGATTTAGAATATTATGTAGTAAATCACGCAAGAGCAGCATGTCCTTATAGTTTTTGTTTAGTTCTGTATTTTATGATTTTGAATGATGTAGTTTCAAAAATGTTGTATAGAGAACACTATTTATTTAAAGTTATGTAACGTTTCTTCAATTGTCGCAATCTTAAAGATTTATGTTATAGTTATGTACATAATGTATAGTGTAAATGCAAATGCAAGGTAGGATTTTTAGTTAATTAGCGGAAAACATTAATTGTCTTGTCTTCTGTTTCATCATTTCTTGTTCGCATAAGTTCTCTCGCATGTATGAACGAACAAACGATACTGCTACTCGCAGTTAAATTAGAGTTCCAAAAATTTCTTGAATCATGTACTATTAATATGTATAAATACTATTCGCATAATGGACGTATAATTTAATGGCATGTTTAACTAGGTTGTCAGTTAACTTTAACAAATTATTGATAATTTAAAATTACAATTAAACTAAAAATCTACCTTTGCAGCCGCAAATCAAAAGAATTTAAAATGTGACGGTCCGGCTGCAAAGCTTCAACAGGAGAAACGAGAAAGGAACCTAGGAGCAGGAGCCAAGTAAGTAAAAACACATTTCAAAAATTCAAATACTCCCGCGCAATCAAAGGATTTTCTCTACGAAGGCTTGCGTTGCTCTGTCTGTAGCAAAGGCTGTAGACCTCATGCACTGGCACTGTTCATTTCATTTTCCTCGAAACCGACGTACTCGTCGGTATTTAGTATTTAATTTAGTTCAGATAACTTTCGGTTAATTAATTAGACAACACTAATTCAAAATTACGCTTTTCCAGTAAAAGTGCTTTTTTACATTGTCCAGTAAAGTATCAACATTTGAAATCAGATTTCAAATCAGCTGGTTTAACAGTCTTTCCAACTTTTGATCTTTTGTGGAGGAAATCCAGTGATTTGCATCATGTCCATGTGTGATAATCGTAAAGAGGTATGTGAATAATTTGAGTTTTGATCATTTTTTCCAGATGTAATTAAGAATGGAGTCGTGCGTGCTGGGAAATGTAATGTAGTTACTTCGCATCAACTAACAACGATCGAGTCTTTAGTTTGTTTGGGTTATCATAAAACTATTACTTTGTAACAATGTCAAATTCAGATGCTTCAAAAAATAGAGATATGTGTATATCTTGGAAAATAGTTATCAGTCGTTTTTGTCATAATGATAAGATCGTAAATTCGTAAATCTTTACAAAATCCTATTGTGTTGTCTTCAATAATGTGACATGAACTGAAAACGCAGAAAATGAGTAAAACAGAAGAATTATAAGATTGTTATATTGTTCTTTTGGTTTCACTTTTCTTACGTTATGTAAAATAACCTGCATAATCAATCATTACTGACCGACCGAAAAAAATGCATATAGCATGCATGCTCAGTTGTAACCGAATATTTAATTAATTACGCATCGGGATTTAGAAAAAATGCGGTGGTGGACCACCAACCCACATGCCAGGTTGGATGAAATGCCCCCCAAAACTTCAAGAGAGAAACTACCCTGCTCCCGCAGGTGTCGATATCCTTCCTATCTCCGTTGGCGGTCGAAATGGAGCTGCTGCACCGGTAAGTTAATCTTCAGTGTAATAAAAACCCATGGATACTGCTACATCCAAGAAGCTTTGTCTCTAGCGCATGTATGCTTTTCTCCAGAACTTCCAGTTCTTGTTGTAGATTGCATATATGTAGAATATTCCAATTTCCATTTCAGTTCACACATATGTAACTTTTTGTCATATATATTTTCAATTTCTTTACGTTTTGTACAATTTAGAACTCTGTCAAGTGCGGCAAGTGTGGAGACAGTGCTAATACACCACCTGCAAAACCAAAGGCGAGTGCAGACTGTCCAATGATGCGACCTCGGTGTCCAGGATCGGAGAAAGCAGCAGAGAAAGACTCTTCAGGTGGGGGATCATTCTTTGCAAAGATCGCCTCCTTTTTTGGAGGAAAGGTAAGAACTACCTGCCAAACCGTAATAATGTCTTTATAATCGCATATATTGCATAATATGCATTTCATTTCATAAACTTTTACCTAGTACATACAGTGTATTGCATTCATTTCATACATGGTCATACGCAACTAATTACGACTCAATTCTATCAATTACTATATTACTTCATATTCGGTAATCTCTGCAAAAGGGGGATTCAAAACTTGTCGAAGCATGTCGAAAAATGCAAATTGAAAATGAGCAAATAGGGCATCACCGTGATGTCTTCGATCCTCAACTGATAGTTCGTAAAGATGGTTACATGTCCCCATTCATGACTAAAGTAGACTGCCAAGGTAGCAACGAGTGTGATCCCTGCTCATGCCAGGAAGATGTTGAAGAAGAAGAGGAATGTGAGGAGGAGGAGGAGGAAGAAGAAGAATGTGAAGAAGAGGATGACGAGGAAGCTGGTGTAATTGAAATCGACGGTTGCAAATGCACCTGCGAATGTCCCGAAGAGGAGGAGGAATGCGTTCAAGATGCTGAAGGAGAGTGTATCATCGAAGAAAGTTCGGAATGTATGGATCCAGCGTGTAAGTTCTTTCTGGAAGACCCTGAAGATGAATGTGGTGGAGCAGCGGAGAAGAAGCCCATAAAGAAGAAAAAGTGTGATGATTTCAGCAAAGTTGGTTCAGATGAAGATGGAAAGAATCAGTCTCAAGCGATGAACAACTTCATCATTCGCGTTCAAGCTCCATTTTCCGATAGCAATACGAATGAGACATGTGAGCAGATTTTGGAACGGTTGACAAAGCGCCCAAAGACTATCTACAAGGAACCTCAAAAGCCAGAGAAGAAGCCAGAAAAGGAGGAAGAAGCGGTTAAAGAGGTGGAGCTAGTTGTAAAGCAGATTTCAGTGGAGGAACCTTCATTGAAGAAGCCGAAGAAAAAATGTAAGAAGAAAGTTGATGAGTGCAAAGCTGAGCCTCCACCGAAGAAGGAGGAATGTCCACAAGAAACCAACGATGCCCCATGTCCGTGTGGAAATCCTCCATTAGCACCAGGTATTGGACCAGATGATGCTCCATGCCCCCAGCCTCCCGCTCAGGATCCATGTGCTCAGCCTCCAGGTTTTCCTCCACAATATGGTATCCCAATACCGGGTTATCCTTACCCTCCACCAACACCAGGAGCAATGCCTGGCTATGGCTATCCTCCTCCACCAGCGGGATCTTGCCCCCAACCAGAGGGCATGCCTTGTCCACCGGCGTATCCTTATCCTCCCTACGGAATGTATCCACCGATGCCACCTATCGAGCCTGTTCCAGTTGAGGAGCCTCCTAAAGAAGAACCCCCGCCACCACCACCTCCACCACAAAACGACTGTGAAACCCTAACTGAAGAAGAACTACTCAAGAAGCCTTTACGTGATATCAAATGCGGCTGCCCAAAAGAGTGTGAATGCCCAGACACCAGTATGTGTTCCTCTCTCCAAATGTCAGTGTGGACCCCTCCTCCACCTCCCCCATGCCCTGCTTGTGGAGCAGAGGAACGAGGCAGTACGGAAAATTGCTTCCTTTGTAGCATCACGCGAAGAATGAGATCTGGTAATCCAGAGTTTTGTACAAATGATGCCCCACCTCTCCTCGAATTAATCAAGCCTTCCCCTGACGACTTATGTGCACCTACTTATCTCGACGATGGATCTATTCTGTACAAAGGTGGGATGTGTCTACAGCTAGCTAATCAGTTTTTGTGGCATGTTGTTAAAAAGGTAAATTGTAGTGTACTCATAAACCGAACAAGTCTTGTCAAGACACTAAAACGACGGCTTATTCATTTTCATGAAAGACAACACCAGGAGGCTTTTTTGATCGCTTTGTTGGGGCTTGCGGGGAAGAAGAGAGACTGAAGGCTATCTCAGGGCCCGGCTTTGGAGAAGATTTGGGATCGAAAGACAGCAGACCACCATATGAAGGCGGGATGTCGCAGCAGAATTGCAATTATTTCCTGTGGGGTAAACCACCACCAGATACAACCAAATCGGAGCGTAAATGTGTAGTGAAACCAGAAACAGAAAACAAGTCGGAGAGTAAATGTGTAATGACCAAATTAATGCTTTGGCCACAGTTAATTTTCATATGCGTGGTATTACGCAGTATATACAAAGCCACTGGTTTGATGATTGCATATAACTTTAGAAGTTTGATTGCATGTTTAAAGTTTTGTGTTTTTGTAGTACGGCATTACACGAACGATTACGGTATATTTTGTAATTTGTAACTTAAAGGAATCACTTGAATAAATGACAATTTTTAATTGCTATTGATGACTGTTTTTAAGGTTTTGTTCAGGGGCTGCTGTTATCATTCAAAATATATTTTACAAGAATCGAAGTGAACAAATACTAAATATTTTGACATTTTTGTTGTTTTCAGAAATGAGTCTGGACAATCCATCTATAGTGGTAGCAGACAAAAACTGGAAGAACGTTTAAAGTGTAAGTTTTTCACTGGCTATCATGTTACACAACGCGGATTCTCATTTCCACAACCTGGACACATCATTGATAATGGATGAAGTGTAAAGCACTATGTACTGTTTAGATTTTATAATATTGACTTTGTACTAATTTCTGACAATGCAAATCCTATTTATGTATCAAAATTGAGCGAGTAAATAAATACAACTGCCAACAATCATTATTATTATTTGTTTGTTGTAATTTATAACTTTTACTATTTCGGAAAACAATACAACCACAACCTAATAACAAACTGACGTACAGTGTACACTCAAATCACCGGCAGAAAGTGCATCATGAAAAGTTACAGCAGACCAAGTAGGCTATTTGATACCGCTACCTATCAACTCACTTCATTTGCACTAAAATTAATTTGATAATGAAAAGTAATGTAGGTAGGTACAACAAAAATGTGTATACAACTGCATGTGCATACTGAACACGGTTGAAATGAACGTGTGTAAAAAATTTAATATAAAAACTTCAAATCAAGGGAAAAAATCAGAACTCGTCTTGACGGTTATTTTTACACCGGAACCAGCAAGTCGACTTGAGACACTCCATATTCAATATCATCCAACTCATCCCTCGGAGCTAGAGATAAAACAGTAGCTTTTCTTCCGTCATCATCATCATCATTTCTATTTTGTTCAGTCTCTACAACTCTTCTTGGAATAGTCTAGGAATAGAAAATAATTGTACATAAAATCAGTAACTAGAGTTTGTGCAATATAGAGATACATCATCCATCGATATGCTAGAATTACGACATGTTAAGCTTACCACGGAAGATTCCCTCTGTGCCATAAAAGAGCCTTGATATCTCGAAAATGAGACATCGGAAGAAGCTCCTCGGTCTTTAGCCCACGGTCCACGCTGTAATAAAAAAACTCACTTGTCAACTACATTGTTAAGTAGTGTATTTTGTAAGTACATTCATACCCTTATACTTCTTACCCTTCCGTCACAAAATTGGCACATCCTGTCAACCCCGTGCAATGACCGGCAGTCCAATGCTCGTCCACTTAAGTCTTTAATAAGGTGCCGTTCTTGGCGCAACTAACAAAACTCATTTTCAATTTTTCATCCTATGCAAACCACAATTTAAAAACGACAACTTATGACTTACCTCCCGCATGAATTCGAGGGCTTTTTTATGCTCATCAGTTTGCGGAGTTTCAAACACAAACGGCTGCTGAGGCGGAGGCGTCTCCACAATGTACTCGTACATCCAGTAGTTAAATCGGCGTTGCGCTTGTTCATCCTCAGGACTTATCTGTGGAGTCGTTGCTTCACTCATTGGTCGAGAGTGAGTGCGGCCTGAGTCATCACGGAAGTACGTAACTCTATTCCTTCTAATAAATGCCTCAGTAGACAGACCAGACTCATGAAATCGATCTGAATCAAAGTCATGACGATCGTAAAGATTACGCCTGCCGAAATTATTACCGCTCCGGGGGTTTCGCGCTCTCTGACCCTGACCCTGGCGACCTTGGTAGTGTGACTGCTGCTGCTGTTGCTGACCCTGACGACGCTGATATTGTGGCTGTTGTTGCTGTTGACCCTGATTTTGTGGCTGTTGTAGCTGCTGTTGACCCTGATTTTGTGGCTGTTGTAGTTGCTGTTGACCCTGATTTTGTGGCTGTTGTAGCTGCTGTTGACCCTGATTTTGCGGCTGTTGTAGCTGCTGTTGACCCTGATTTTGAAGTGGCTGCTGTTGAACCTGATTTTGAAGTGGCTGCTGTTGACCCTGATATTGAAGTGGCTGCTGTTGCTGGATACAGTCTCGTCTACCTCTTTCCCCTCTTCCACGCCCGCGTCCAGTACCTGTTTTTCCAGGTTCCTGTTCTTGTGGAGACGGCATCCAAGACATTTTGATTTTGAAACCGCAACTGTTGACTGTCACTGTAAATTACTAAATAAAATTAGTCAATGAATAAAACTTTAATGGCAACTGACATGAACAACGAATACCTCTAACCTGTAAGATATATCAGTTCGAGGTATGTATCCTGCCAGGTATACGCAACATAGCTGGAGGTATGTCATGAAAATACTCCTCTAGGTGTTCAGTTAACCGTTATGCGGTATTCAAAAATTCAGCTCTAGCTGTATTTTGCCCGAAAACCGGGGTACTCCTTCTGTTTAGAAGGAAACAAATGACACCATTGGATTCAGCACATTAAAATCCCCTATCCTCCATATCGGAGTACCTAGGCTTCCCCATAGGATAAAGGCTATCGCTGAATTTGTGTGCTGTGATACATATCCATATTTATCGAACTCAGATAACTTCTCAGAATTTTTTAGGCTTATATTGTGGTTGGTAGGATTTCCTTTTCGGGGTTGCAACAGCATTCATGATAGTTTGAATGTTTCGGTTAAATTAATACTAATTCGGTTGGGACTAAATTTAACCTACTCTGAGTGAGTTGCTTACCCTTCACGCTACCCCTCCGTTAACGCTTACCTCCATCCAACCATGGGCTAGGATTGAAAAAATAACCACACTTAGGGATCATCTATTTAGAAGCTTTTAAGGTAAGGGTAGGGGGGTTCCTACAGAACCCTGTCATTAACGTTAATTTTCTCTATCCTACAATGTAATTAGGCGTGACGGGGAGGAGAGGGTGTCAAAAAAGTCGATTTTTTCGAACGTTCTAAATGCATGACCTCTACTGAAAAATCGAGTTTAAATTTGAAATTTATGATGAAGATTGATTTAAACGGCCAATATTTTATTCTAT
>JAHZNA010002791.1:0-22582 GCA_027743935.1 Sinodicranocentrus sp. ZH6 | reverse complement strand
GGTGAATTCACCCACACAAATGAAGAGAAAAAACTTCTTACGATTACAATCACGAAGATTAAAATATTAGCAGTGCTGCAGAAATATTGCAAGCAGCAATTGATCTGCAGTTTTGTAGTATGTGCGTCAAAATGTCAAATTTGAGAACAAGCAATAAATTCCCGAGTGTTCCCCACAAAAAACTTTCTTTTCAAATCTTGGCTAGATTCTTTGAAAATACAAATGCCAAATCAAGTAACAAAGCACCTTTTTAATCAAAAACAAATTAAATCCTAAACAAACAGGTGAGATATTTCGGAAAATGCGGAAAGGTAAGTAAACCTTGCTGTAAAAGTTTTCTCTTTCTCAACCAAACATATCATAGAAGGAGGAGCACATACACATTACACATCAGGCAGGACTCACACAACAAACAGGACAGGAACACACAAGCACATTCTCAGTTCTTCTCATATACATATAACATCAACACAATTTTTCTAGTTTGGTTCGTTTCCTTCGGCATCAGTCAAGCCAGTATTATGCACAGGCAGTATGCATCCGCAGAACAGGACAGGACAGTAAATATTACATCCACTCCACTGAGGTTATGCACATAATAATATTTCAATTCGTTGCTTTATGATGATTGCAAAGGAAAGCGATTTATATACATAAAATTGTACTCTTCATGAATGAGAATGATGCCTCTTTCTTTAATACTCTTGTATTACGCAACCAACACAGTTACACAGTATGTAATGTTGGAATGGAACATGGGATGTCAGGGAAAAGGAGAGATAAAAAATAGAGAACTCACTATGAAGATTTTCTTTTGACCTAAGTATGGATTATGGATGGAAAAGAGAAATATTTATCTTTGTTGTTCATTTCTGCGTTTTCTTACTGTGCACTGGCCAATGATATGACAAGCATATGGATGGTATTGGTAATTGGTTTCCAAAAAGCACACGTTATGTGTGTGTGCTCTGCTAACATTTGAATAAAAATGTAGTTTAGTGTTTAGTGACGTTAGTAGTATAATCGGGATACTTGATACTGTTGGAATGGAACATGGGATGTCAGGGAAAAGGAGAGATAAAAAATAGAGAACTCACTATGAAGATTTTCTTTTGACCTAAGTAAGTATGGATTATGGATGGAAAAGAGAAATATTTATCTTTGTTGTTCATTTCCTGCGTTTTCTTACTGGGGACTGGCCAATGATATGACAAGCATATGGATGGTATTGGTAATTGGTTTCCAAAGAGCACACGTTTTAGAGTAATGTGTGTGTGCTCTGCTAACATTTGAATAAAAATGTAGTTTAGTGTTTAGTGACGTTGTTAGTAGTATAGTCGGGATACTTGATACTTTATACCATATAGTAGATTTGTAGAATATATAATTTATCATTCCACGGTCAGAATAAAAGCAAAAGGTTTGCATTGTTTGAACTTAATGACAACATTTGACATTCAAATTCTACACTTATGCAAATATTTCACTATCAAACTTGCATAATTTATAGTTTGGTTTTATGCACAATTTGCACGGTTTTACTTTGAATATCATTGTCTCAAATGTTGAAAGTGCATTGTCTATGTCCTGAGTCGTGATGTCCTCTCTCAATGTCGGATTCACGCAACAAGTGACGACAAGAGCTCGTTTGTCCAATATGAACTGTTATTACGGCTGGTGCAATGTCTATCTGATGTTATAAGCGCGCATTCACCATTCACATTCCAGTAGTCAAGTTCCAGCAGTAGTGCGTGTTTTTCCTCAAACCATCGGATTTTATCATCCACGCATACGGCTGAAATCATAATATTCGTAATCATAATCCCCTGTCAGTGTTGTTGTCAGTTAATTTCATATAAATAACTTTGTTGTCTGTTGTGGAGCACAGTCATCGGTGACATTACATTTTTATAAAAATGTCGGAAAAAGTTTCTGATCATTTGAGGTGTCCAATTTGTTTTGAAATTCCTGAAAATGAAATCTACCAATGTCGCAATGGACATCAAGTTTGCGCTATGTGCAGCGTTAGCTTGACCCTTTGTCCACAATGTCGTGTTCCGGTTTCCTCAACCAATCAAGTACGAAACCGAGCAATGGAAAATCTTTTAGATGAAATGAAGTTCAAGTGTACTTTTGAAGATAAGGGTTGCGCTAAGATGGTAAAACGGCAGGAAATATCGAATCACCAGAAAACTTGCAATTACAAGTAAGTTTAATGTTAACTTTGTTAATGTTGTTCCACAAAAGCTGTTGCTCCAGAAAAAATCCATAATCTAAAAAAAGGGTTAACGGTATAATTCCTCTTTAATTTTTATGTTGAAAACAGACCATTTTATCTGTGCAAGTTGATTGGATACAAAAACTGCAACATCACTGCCCATGCAATCCCTTTGCTGACTGTGAAGCACCTGCAGCAAGTTCACAATATCAAGGTTTTTGAAGGAATGGACGACTTTCGCATTTGTCATGAGAATTTCGTTGAGTCTGTCATGGACCGTACTATTTTAGCCAATCCTACGGACTCTAGAAAACAGTTAACTTTTTGTCGTTCTGTTCCCGTGTTGTGGAAACTAGAGAAGGATGATTACAGTCCAAAGATGATCATTTTGAGTACTATCAATTATGCTAAAAACGCTGAGAAAAATGGTTTTGTTCCTAAATCTTGTTCATGGACTTGTCTTTATATGGGAGATTCGAGTGACGAAGCATCACAATATCAAGTTACTTTCTCTATTTGCAATGTACTTGGGAAAGGAGGGAAAGGAGAGGTATAATTATCAACTAAAGGAATATAACATTTACATCGCTTCTTTCATTCTGTTTGTTAAGTCGTAATTCATATTTTAATTTTTATATATTTATGTAAAGGATGCAGTTTTGACATGGAAAGTTACTCCTGTGCCATATAGAACATTGGAAAGTGAACTAATAAAGCAGTCATTTGCAGTACCACTGAGTTTCATAATGGAAAATGTCATCCAAAAGAAAAGAGAAAATAGGTCACTAGTTGTTAAAGTTGGCATTGCCAAACTCGTTAACTCAAAGTTGAGGGACATTAGAAAAGAGCCAGAAGTAAAAATTTTGATGTAATAGTAATAACTTATATACAGACAACAAAGGGAGAGTAGAACTCGGATAATTGTATGCGTAATATCTATTATATATTATTATTACTATTTACTTAATTTACTATTTGTTGTATGGATGCTAAATTTTTTATAAGATGTGCTATGTGATATAATGTAATCACAGGTTCGCTACCAACCAATCTAGGTATGATTTTTGGTACAAATTTTTCGTTCCTTGATGAAGAGAAGACAATACACGGTTTAGTGTCAAAAGTTGGCAAATTAAACTATCTTTCTCGCAAATATCGTATATATAAGACTCATTCTTCTACACAGGATGGTTCCGGGAATATTTTTTTGCACTCATCCGTATAGATTTTTATGTCAAATCGAAAATATGTTTTAATAAATCATACATTTCTATTTAAAAATGTATTCAATTTCTGAAGTTCTTTCAGAAATTCGTAGAATTAGTATTTTCATTTCATAAATGACAGTTTTATGGTTATTTTATGTATCGTGTTTTTTATAAGATGTGCCATGTGATATAATGTAATCACAGGTTCGCTACCAACCAATCTAGGTATGATTTTTGGTACAAATTTTTCGTTCATTGATGAAGAGAAGACAAAAGACAATACACGATTTAGTGTCAAAAGTTGGCAATTTAAACTATCTTTCTCGCAAGTATCGTATATATAAGTCTCATTCTTCTACACAGGATGGTTCCGGGAATAATTTTTTGCACTCATCCGTATAGATTTTTATGTAAAATCGAAAATATGTTTTAATAAATCATACATTTCTGTTCATGGTCTTGTGGCCATAATTTAAAAATGTATTCAATTTCTGAAGTTCTTTCAGAAATTCGTAGAATTAGTATTTTCATTTCATAAATGACAGTTTTATGGTTATTTTATGTATCGTGTGGAAATTGGAAATCGATTTAATACTATATGCCACAGATATCAAGCGTCAAGATAATTATTTGATAATAGTGTAAAGCGATAAATAAGCAATTGAAACAAATTCATTGGTAAGTCATATTGATGTTGTCGTTTATCATTGTGGGACAAAGGTATATATGTTTGTCTGCGATAACATGTTGACATACATTGCAACATAACATGTTTTAATGATTACACGCAGGATTTTAGGCTGGCACAGAGACATTTTGTACTTTGAATTACTTGAGTACACTACACATATGTTTAGAATAACAATTCAAAATGTCCTGTAGTATTAAAAAGTTAAACAATATTTCAAACTCTTCATCGCGATCCATAATTGGGTTGATGTCGGGCACATCTTTGGATGGATTGGACATTGCCCATTGTGTTATCCAAAGCCATGGTCCAGATACTCAAATTGATCTCATTAACTTTACTACCGTGGACTACTCTAACGAAGTAAAAAACGAGTTACGAAAGCTAGTCTCTGTAAAAGTCATAGAATTAGGACATTTATGTGATGTGCATGCATGGCTTGCAAAGCTTCATGGGGAAATGATCCTTAAATGTTTGTCAGATTGGGGAGTAAACCATGACTCCATTGACGTTATAGCGAGCCATGGCCAAACCATCTTCCACAATCCGAAATCCGACCCTTCAAGCAAGTTTCCCCACTCTACTCTACAAATAGGAGATGGAGACCATTTAGCAGTGATGACAGGAATAATCACAATTTCTGATTTTCGCCAAAAGCACATTGCTGGTGGTGGAGAAGGAGCTCCTTTGGCATTATACGGAGATTACTTCATATTTTCCAAAAAAGGAGAAAATCGTATCATGCTCAATATTGGCGGAATTGCAAATATAACTTGTCTATTTGGAGATTTAGATTCAACTAAAGCGTTTGCCACCGATTTGGGACCTGGAAATACCCTGATTGACGCATGGGTTCGAAAGCATTTCAGTCGTGATTTCGACAAAGATTCCACTATCGGATTTAGCGGAAGGTTAAATGAAGATTTGCTACGGGAATTGAAAAAACATCCCTTTTTCCTCCGCCCTTTTCCAAAAACCACAGGACCTGAAATGTTTAACTTGGAGTACGTTGAAGCTGCAGCTAACAAAATAAACCCATCGATAAATTATGCAGATGTTGTAACAACTTTAACAAAGTTAACTGCTGATATTATCATAACCTCTTTGAAATCCCTGAAAGACTACGATACATTCAAGATCTACGCCAGTGGAGGCGGGGCTCATAACCCAATGCTCATGTTAGAGCTAACAAACGGTCTTCCCGGTACTTACATTAGTACAACGGATGAGTTAGGTATTCCAGGAGATGCTAAAGAAGCAGTTTTATTTGCTGCTCTCGCAAATGAAACATTGTGTGGAAAACCAAACACATACAAGTTTGGGTCGAGTTCGAAAGGTAGTAGGATGCCAAGTTTGACTATGGGAAAAATATCTTTCCCCAATTAAATAGCTGCAATTAATTTGCAAAAAATAAATATTTACGAACAATAAAAGCGTTTTTGTTTTGGTTAAAAATGTAGTGCCTATTCACATTCTTATCATGAGATAAAGATAATCTTTACCTCGCCCTCTCGTTGAAGAAAATCATAGGATCCTAAAAGTAAAAGCTAATGCATATTATTTCTTTTAAATTTTCTGATTTTTTAAACTTGTTCTTTAATTTCTATAAAAAATAACTCGTCTAAATATGAATCAGGCCTTCACCTTGCTCACATCACATCTTTAAAAAATATTTAGTTAACAAATTTTGATGAATAAGCTAAATTCTCATTATTAAATCATACCCACGTCCCACACATTTATAACAACTTGCCCCACCCCTCCTCATAGAATACGAATATATCGTTGATCGTGAACCAACGCTGCATGTTACATGCTCATATTCTAAGCGCCATCTGTAGCAGGATATCATTAGCGTCAATTTTAGAATTTAGAATTAGAACCTGTCAAACTGTTTTAGCGAGAATATAACAGATGCTGGCTGGAGAATTGTCGACTGGGACAGTATAAAACGAACGACAATTTTTCCAGTTTCTAGATATTTTGTTGCATAATTCAATTGGTATCACGTGGCAGGCGATTACTGATAATAATTATGTCGCTGAGCCAAACTGTAGGGTTACAATTTAATTTTAACAGGAGGAGGAGGAATCATCAAATGAGTTTGTTTGTGCTGTGGGTGTTTTGTGCCTGTGTGGTAATGATAGGATTTACGTACTCTCCACACTCTCCAGTAAACCACAAATATGAAGATTCACAATCAGTCAGTCAGTCAGTCACAGTTGATGAGTCATTGAGTTTTTCGAACAGTGCTCATGACTCAGTTTCAACAACAACAATAAAACATGTCGATGCTGAAGTGGGACAGACAAAGGCTCCTGCTATTGAAATCAAAAGTTCGGGGATGTGCATTCCTTTTCATAATCTAATGCAACAAGATGATCCACTAATAATTGCTTTAATCAAACAAAGTGACTTCCTTAAACCACCACCAAGGCCGAAAGTGAAAAGGAACCTCAAGAGAGGAAAGCCTTGGCAGAGTCCAGTGACTAGTTACGTTCATCAAAGACTTTTGAAACATAAGGTTGTGGTAACGCATCAATAGATTTCGCAATAATGCTGGAAGAAGTTATTTTTTTAACCTAAATGCATGTGTAAATTTTTTCAGACATATGGATTTTTCGTTGAAGCTAGAGCTCTAGATGGTGAATTCTTATCACACACTCTCGAATTGGAAGTCTATCACGGATGGACAGGTCTTTTGGTGGAAGGTGATAAACTCAGAGCTCTGCAGCCGTTGCTGACGACTGAGAGAAAAGCTTGGATTGGAACGGGGTGCCTATCTCCATACACAACTCCTGTCAAAGTAATGTACTTACAGTTTATTCTGGTTATTGCGAATAATTTAACTGTAGGATAATATTTGGCATATAAGCCATTCCGAAAAGCTATTTGCTTTATGTATCGATTGTCTAGAAAATCTTAAATCCTTTGGCATTCGGCAAATTATTTATTATTATGTTTTTATCCTAAAGCTTCAAGACCCAGTATTCCTAAAATAAATATCGTAACTTTACAGATGAATATGACTACTCTAATGGATGGAAGTGGAATTGAAAATAATTCTAATCCAGAGTTTTACAAACTAGGAAAGGCCAAGGCACTCGATCAACGCGTCATGTCAACCCCTTTTGAAGTTCAGTGCTACCCATTGTTTTCCTTGTTAGCTGCAATTGGTCACACACAAATTGACTATTTAAGTTTGAACATTGAAGGAGCGGAGCACGCTGTTTTGAGGACGATTCCATTCGATCGAGTTTCGATTAGTGCAATTAGCGTTGAAACAAATGACGACACCGAAAAGATCACCCGTTTTCTCCAAGATAATGGATATAAAAGGATGCATAGAATTGTTGTGCCATATGTGGAAGACACAATTTATTTCAAAGAATCAGAATAGGAGCAGCCGGAACCTGCTGTTACAGATATGTAGAACGTAGAACATTTGAAATTTTACTTACCTAGTTGGACAAATTTATGTGTCCATAGTCCATACTTTACGTAATATTTTCTCCAATGGTTGACCAGAAGAAGAAGCATCGTTTTTTATTAAGTTGTGTTTGAATGTGTATTTTCCATTTGTTGAGGCAAGGTCTTTGACAGGAAGTATAATCTATTCGATTAATCTAATAACAAATCGCAATTGGACAATACATAAGTTCTATCTACCTATTACTTATGTATTTTGGTTCCAACAATACACGTTCAACTGCTCTGATGCATTCCTCGCTCATTCCTTTTCTAATGGATTTCGTATTTCTTGCTTTGTTTGACTGGCACAATCAATCTAACAGATCACCAACCTGATCGGATAATACCCTTTTGACGACCCCTATGGATTATTTGCATATAAAAAATATACGGGTTTGGATTTTGGATCGATTGCTACATATTATTCTGAGGAAACATTTTTCGCCAAAGACGCAGGATTTTCCATGTTGGGATGATCTCATGAGGATGATAAAGCGAAATGTAAGATTGCCTTAGATAATTATGCGATATCTCAAGGTGGGTGTCTGGTCTGGGTTCGCTGGACTCTTTAAATAATCTCATTTCGTATAATTTGTTCTTGTGTAATGGTTTTATCAATAAGAAAACAATGCAACAATAAGTACATACTTCTATCCTCACCTTCTTGTGCTCTCAGGCTTGAAGTTTTATCATATTAATTCATTCAATGTGTATTCATGTCCTTGAAGAAGATCAAGGAGCAAGTCGAAATCTTGCTATGGGGGCACCGGTCTTTTACTCATTTCACTCCAAAATCTTTGATTCAGTCTGCCAAAGACTGGTTTACCAGCACCACACGCTGCCACATCTGGCTGTTTATTTGCGAATGGTTCTTTGTTCATAACTTTTTTTATTACATAAAAGCAGAGTGAATTTTTGTCTTGAAAATTAGAGCATTTAAACAATGTTTTGGTTATCATCAATATCGTGCTTCTTTGCACTAATAGTTTTGTGCCATTGTCAACATGCCGTAGATCCAAATACCCCAGGTCAAGTTGGGAAACCAGCAAGAATCGTGTGCTACTACAGTAATTGGGCAATTTATCGACCGGGCATTGGCAACTACTCTGTAGACGATATTCCATACACGAAATGCACTCATCTAATTTATTCCTTTATTGGAGTTTCAAACGTCACTTGGGAAGTGCTTGTATTGGATCCCGAGGTATACAAGAGTACAAAACATTTTTAGAGATTCATTCGAACCAAAAAATTATACACGAGTGATAAAAGGGTGGCATTTTCATTTTTGTAGTTGGACGTGGAAAAGAAAAATTTTGAAAAGTTTGTTTCACTTCGTGAGAAAAATCCAAACTTGAGCTTGGGGGTCGCAGTTGGTGGATGGGGTGAGGGAGGTCGAAAGTATTCTCAAATGGCTGCAGATCCTGCGAAACGGTGTAGTTTTATTAACAGCGTCACTGGTATGTCTTCAAACAAATACTTTAAGGTTAGACAGTTTTAATACGTAATACATACATTTTGCTTTACAGAATTCATGAGCAAATATCAATTCGACTTATTCGATTTGGATTGGGAATATCCGGTAAGTTTTGTAGACTCAATTTTTACAACAGGATGTGCATATTTTTATACGTTTCGATTTTATAATAGGGTGCAGCAGATAGAGGAGGTACTTTTGGAGACAAAAATACTTTCTTGGAGTTTGTCCGTGAGCTCAGATATGCATTTGATTCGTACAATCCTAAATGGGAAATTTCTATGGCTGTCCCGGTCGCAAACTTCAGGTTGATGGAAGGCTACTTTGTAACTGAACTATGCCAGTAAGTTTACCAGGTCACACGATTTGTTACTTACGAAATTTGGTTTCATTAAAAAGATTTTGCAATTCGACAGGATCATCAATGCAGTTCACTTGATGGCCTACGATCTGAGAGGAAACTGGGTTGGTAAGTTTAAGCAATAGACTATATTACAATGTTATAGATTCTATGCAATGTCAATGCCAAACCGTTTATGATAATGGGAGCACTGAGCAGCATCATAAATTTTTTACATCTTGTACTGGCATCATAAACTTGAACTATATGGACAGGTTCTTTTGTAATACAGGATTCGCTGACACCCACACACCCCTCTACAAACGAAAACATGATCAGTGGGCATTTGAAAAGTTGAATGTTCATGATGGAGCTGACTTGTGGGTTCAAGAGGGCTGCAGCAAAGATAAACTTGTCGTTGGAACTGCTTTCTACGGACGTACCTTTGCTTTATCAGATCCTATGATGCATAAACTAGGGGATTATGTTGATAAGCAAAAGAATGGAGGTGATCCTGGGGAATACACGGAGGCTAGAGGTTTTATGAGTTACTATGAAGTATGAAAACTAAATGATTAATTGCTTCTATATTTGGTCATTTATATAACTGAATATAAGTTAAAGCCGTTTTTAAATTAATTTGTAGATATGCTTAAGACTGAAGAATAATACTGGATGGGTCAAAGAATACGATGTGGATGGAATGGTATGCAAAAATTATGATATTACAGACGATAAGGGTCTAGAAAATATTTTATTGGTGAATGAATACATTCAAATTTTCGCAGGTGCCTTACATGTACCTGGACAAAAATTGGATTGGGTATGAAGACGCTGATTCCCTAAAAATAAAGATGGACTGGTTAAAACAACAGGGTTATGCTGGGGTCGGTTAAATTGAAAATCACTTGTGAATTCACATAAAGAAATATTTGTATTTCGTAATTGCTAAACGACATGTAATTAATTTTTTCCTCACGTTTTCACACGCATGTAGGCAATGAATTGGGCAATCGACATGGATGATTTTCGGTAAACCTAATAGCGATTTTTTACGCATGAAATTAATGAGCTATTTGGGGATAAGAATCTTATCATATAAGATAATCCTAACTTTTTATGATCTTTTTATGATAGCGGAGTTTGTGGTCCGAAGGATGTGCTAATTGATGTTCTCAAAAATGGTATTTATACTAGCTGAACAATGACATAGCGAGCGAGCTGTTATGACTAAAAGCAAATGCCAAAATTAATTTAATTATCTGTTTTGAAAGGCATGGACGGATACATTGTCCCAACTCCTCCTCCAATCAAGCAAGTTGCTGAATGGAAACGGGCGCCAGCACCTGGACCTCCTAGCACCTGTTTAAGACTTGGACCTCAAATAATTACAACGACTCCTCCCCCACCTACCCCTTCTTCGCTTTCAACTTCCTCTGATCCAACTACCACATATAGTACAACAACATCAGCATACCCTTCATCAACATTGACATCAAGTAGCGTAGGCAGTGGGGTCGGGGATACTGCTCTATCTAGTCCATCTCCATCTGGAGTAGACTGCTCTACGTCGGACTACATTGAGCATCCTACGGACTGCCAAAAGGTAACTGCCCTACGTCACAAAAATGGCTATATCCGATAAAGCATTATTTACATAAAAGGTTATTGACCTATGTATTTTAGTATTATCGTTGCGTTCACGGAGAAGCCAGAGAACAAACTTGTCCTCCAGGTACGGAATGGAATCATCCAGCTAAAGTTTGTGATTGGCCTTCAATGAAGAGCAAATGTCAAGGACGATTTTATTACTACAATATTTTAAGTCTATTCCGAAAATAAAGCTTTAAATGCTTATGGTTTGTGACTTTGTGATTATAAATCCACGTATGCCACATTTATTGTGCGCCATACGCCACGCCATAGTTTGGGTTGGGACTTGGGAGTATATGTATAAATAAAATTAGTTTCAAGAATAGTAAACTTGACACAACAAAGTGTAATTGACTGGAAGCTTATTCAACCCCAATTCAGCTCAACAACTATTTGGATTATAATTTAATTTCCTTTTTAGTGACGACGACCTCTTCGAACGCAAAAGTACTTACATGTCTCTGGCCAAGCAACATAAAATCATAAACTGGGTCATTCACATATGCATTTCGCATTCCCAAACATACGTGCACAAGCACATCAATATCAATCTACTGACCACGACTTCGTTCCTACGCATAACTTTCCAGGGTCACTCACCGAACCCTTCGACGAACTTTTACATAAAATGACACCTACACCTTCATCTGAACTTAGTTTTTATGTATATTTCCGTGAACTAAAGTGCCCTTTATACGTTGCACTTTCGTAGTTTGTAGCTTTAATGCAATTACAGTTGACAGTAGGGCAAGGACATCAAACAAATTCAAAATTGCATGATGATGACTTATAAATCTCGTTTATAAATTTGACATATATTTTTTTAAAGAATGAAATTTTGTTGTTGTTGACTGTTAATGTAATTTTGTCATTTTAGGTTCATGACCTTTTCGTACAAAAATTGGATAAATCTACGAAATGAAAAATGACGGTTTGCATGATTTTGACTCTTCGGAAAGTAGCTTTTCAGTTCTTCTTCAGTTCTCAGGAAGGCTTAGTGTGAAAACCATTCATTTGCAGTTTCCTCCATTGCAATTTTCTGCTTGATTTTTCCGTTTGACAACCAGAGTTGTGAATTATATTTTAAATTGCCAAAAAACACGGTTTTCAAATTTATTAGTGATCGTGATTACCAGTAATAACGTTCAACATTGAACAAAGTATTTTCGAAATCCTGGAATTTCGACTGAACAAGAAAGCTGGAGAACTCAAGGAATAGTATTTTGGCTGAGCATTCGTATGCCAAATTGAACATGGTTTCAAAAAGTGATCCCCCACAATCGAAACCACGTCAATCTCTTATTGCTGGAAGATTATCTACTCCACGTCCGCGAAGGGTAAACTTAACACTCCAGCAGAGACTGACGGAACAAAATGTCAAACTAAAAGTACTTAAAGCTGCCTCACTGCATCCTCAACTTTTCCTATATCCTAAGAAAGGTGCTTTGCTGAAGAAAGAAAGGGAAGATCTGCAGGATGTTTGGGCAAACGTTGCAAACCATTGCGATATTCCAGGTAAGGATAAGGATACTTTTGCATTGCATGGTAATGTCTTCGACTTTCTTGAATGTCATATTTGAGTTACAATGACGTATATATGACCGTTCACCATGAATTCTAATCTTGATTGATTTTTGTGTTTAATAAATTGTTTCTTGTATTTAATTCACAGTTGGGCGTTGCAAAGCATTGTTTAAAAACATCCGAACACAAACAATCAACAAAATTAAGAAGGCGTTCGACCTGGACCAGCAGTATTTTACCAAGGCTAGGCTTCATGATTCAAGTCAAGACTCCATAGTGCTGGACAAATTGAGAGAAATGTGTGCCTACGATTGTTGGGACAACGCACTTGCTCGTTACATCATCTATGCCAAACCTAACGGTTTAGTGTGAGTTTTTTTTAGCTATTTGTATAAATGAAAGGTAACCTAAACTTAATGGCTAGACTAATCTCCATTTTATTTGTTTATTACAGAAGCAAAAAATTTGGAGAAAGGAATAACGAGTCTTCTCAGATCGATAACCACGGACCTCGTGTAGATACGAATGGCAACAATGATGAAAGTCAGCAAACTGAAGGACGGAAACAGAACCAATCTGGAACATTTTCTCCGAGTAAGTTCGGTCAATTTCGTATACCCCACACGTCACATGCAAATGGTCAAGGTATAACGTTCGAGCAACAGGCAGGAGTTATAGAGCAACACCAGCAGGAACAGCGACAAGCAGAATCTATCATGGGTCAAGAACAAAGTCAAGTTGACAGCAGTTATGACTTTGTGGTAAGTTGGAAGCAAACTTGTTTAAAATTTATCTTTCGAAAGTATTAATGTTGAACTGGTAGTGTTTTCAATTCAAATGTTTTATTATTTCAGACAATCAAGCAAGAGCCAGACTCAACAAACAATCTGGAGGAAATCCAAAGAAGTTCTCGTCGATTTACAACGTCAACTTTTCCATCTGGGGATTATACATTTGGAGACATGGATAATTTCAGGCTTCAAACAGCCAATGATATATTGGATGAACGAGAACAAGCTGGAGAATCGCGTTATCGCCGACATGGTCATCATGCTTGTGCAAGTATCGTAATGTCTCAAGTCAAGCAGGAATTGCCAGAAGGTAACTCTCAAGAAGCAACATCGTCTCAAAATCCTGGAACTAGAGAACCGGACAACGGAAACCCTCCTCCGTCCGACAATCCACTGCGTCATCTGATCCCAGATCTGCCTTTAACTCTATCTCAGGCAGAACAGCATTGGAATTCAACAACTCAGTATTCACAATGGGCTGATCTTGATGGTGACCAAGAACTTATCAATCATGTCAAGGTGTTTGATGACGTCAGAGCTTTAATCCGTGAAGTAAATCGGACATCTTCAGAAGCCACCTTGATGAAATTTTTCAACCACTATGTACAATTTGTTAGTGTTCGCCTACCGTAGCCTTAGGTTGGGGTGAAATAACGCGTCTCTCAGATTTTTGACCAAGTATAAAGGGAAACCCTACCTATACAGAATTTTTCGCTCAATAATATGTACAGTATGGTATTTTGTAAATCATCTTTCTTTATCCAGAGTTGGAATGCTAGTTTAGTTTCCTTTGACTAGAAATAATATCGTGAAAGCTTCTTTTCTCAACAAATATTTATTGTGAAATGAAAAACTACTTAATGTCAACTGTAACTATCACTTTGTCAAACTTCCTTACATTATTTAAAATAAATCGTTTATTTGAAAATTTTGAGCGTGATTATTTTTTAAAAAATATTTAATCGCATATAACGAAAGTATACCGATGATAGTCATTAGTTTTCGGTTTTATTATTTAAAAAAATACTACACCGTCACTTGTTCTTTTTGCTGTTGTGTCAGCTCTTTGTAGACGACGTAGAATGTCCATTTGTTTCCAGACAGTCCCCATATTACAGCTATATTCTCTATTATGATATTAAATGGTATTGTGAGAAGGGCTCTCACTAAAAAAATTGCTAGGTTCACTTTTCCCATTCTTTGTAGCTTGAAGGACTTGAGTATCCCGTAGATGTACATATACACGCTCATTGCACCAATGAAGGTACACACCACGTCTAAAACTTGAGGGCACGGGATGGGCACTACTTTATTTAAAATAATATTCGAAGTTATGATCGGCAGGGTGACCCACGAGTAGAAGGATATCGTCAAGAGGAACTTGCTCCTCCAAGGGATGGATTTTGAGTGAACTACCAAATAAATACCCTGCGTAAAAGAATGTGTTTGTATACAAATACATATATTTAGACTTTCGGCAATTTTGGAGAAAGATGAGAAAATTTACTTGAATCCAACGTTTTCTTTGTTGGAGAAAATCCCATATTGTGATTGGAGACGTTTCCCACATTTCCCCTTCGATGAAGTTGAATGTGTAACCTTCTGAAAAGGCACGCATGGCAAAGAAACAGTCTTCAGCTATAGAACCATCTCGACCGTTATCAAATGTAATTCGTCTCTCGGCTCCTACCTAAGTCACACAATGAGCATTAGTTCACGCCAAAGTAGACTTATCAAGGATAATCCTTTCAAACTTTTGTGATTACATTTGTAACGACATACGACCCTTTCAAGGCATAAAACGGCTTGTTGAACAAGTAAAACTGCGCTCTCAGCTTTCCCATGTCGTCTGAAACACGATAACTATCCGCCAACGTTGTTAGCCAATTCGTCACCTACTTGGAACCCGCTCAGCATTACTTTTCATGGTATCAAAAAATCTCTTAAGCTATTTAACTTGCGCACCTGATCATTCGCGTATGTGATGAGACCCTGTTTCGTCACCTACTTGGAACCCGCTCAGCATTACTTTTCATAGTATCAAAAAATCTCTTAAGCTATTTAACTTGCGCACCTCCACCCACAATTTTTCGTCTTCTGGACTTCTCCAAATCGCTCCAGTGAGCCACTCATTAAGGAAGATTGTGCTGAAAAGTAAGCAGCAATGGAGGATGTGCTTCGAAAAGCTGGAGAGCATGTTGGGTGGGAATAATATTAAAAAATTTGTGGATTTTCTAACCCCTATTTTTTATGCTAACTTATCATTATGCTAAATCATTATTGAGAAATAAGTTGATGAATTCGTAACTAGTTACATTTTTTTGCTTGGCTACATTATTCAATTTGGTCATATTTCCATGCCTGCGCATGCGACACTGAAAATTTGGATTGATCATAGCTGTCGATTAATGACATCTCCAATGTCATGGTGGAAGTTCTGATGACAGATATCACCAATCTGAAAAATATGATAAATGATATGAGATTGTAATCAATCATTGTCGCCATGCTAAATATGTAACGAAAACCAAAATCGTTGTCCTATGTAGAAATCCGGAAGAACTAAATAGGCCGTAAGTCTACCTCCCTGTTTTACACTTTTAAGTCTACAAATTGTAATATTTTCACAAAACATCTCCCTCTACATGGTTCTTGAAGGGTTAGAAGTACCCTCCTGGTTTGGGTGGCTCACGGGAGTTTTCGTTTGGGTACCATGGGGTGTACCAAAATTCAAATCTTGGTGTAATTTCACCACAATCCTTCTCATAGTTTCCAACATCCTTACGCAAATCATGTGGTCAGACTTTTTCAGCCACTCTCGTCAATTCGAGAACGAAAAACTTCTCAAGAAAATTCTTCTCCAAGGATTTAACGTTTTTGGAGTCCTATTTAACGCCTTCATTCGCATATTCTTTTTAACCCAAGCAAAACACATTGTTGGCTTTCTTAATCAACTGGAATTTTACCCTGTGTCGACGGTTCCGACCACTCTTCAGAAGACTCGACGCCTCTTTTCCATCCTATGTTGGATTTCTTTAGCTCTACGTCTTGCAACTGGGATATTTCTGGCGATTCAATTGTCTCTAAATGTTCCAGAGGACTCCTGGTTTGGGGATGTGGGACAGTGGGGATATCTTTTTCTCATGGGAACGTTTGGAGTTCTCCCATTAGTAGCGTCATTTTATGTCGCCTTCTCCTTCACTGTGGTCACCGCGGTATACCTTGTGTGGATTTTTGAAGACTATGGAATCCAAATTGAACAAGCAATTAAAACCGCCAAGAAGGATCCACCGGGGCAGCAGAAAAGCTTGTTCTTGTATGTACGCATGGATGGGCAGATGAATGATCTGGTGAAGAGATTTGACGATATTCGCGAAGTATTTCAACTTTTCGACAGTATCGTTAGCCCACTCCTATTTTGCTTGATTGTGATGTCTGTAACGAGCTTAATTCATGCTGCGAATTCTCTCCTAATTGAAGGCGGTTCTTTTGGAGGATGGCCTGCAGTTTTATCTGATTCTTTTAACTTGGTTTATCAACTCGTTCAACTGTTCCTCTTGCAATTGGGCCAAGATACATATGATAGGGTATGACGAACCTTAATTCAAGTTAAATAATCTTGACCAATCTTTCATTTTCATTTTAATTCTCTTATTCTCATGGCATGCAGATTAATGAAAGGAAGATGAAACTGACGAGAATGGTTATGCTAATGGGAGATGGATCGGCAAAGTTTCAATTAGCAAATATTGTTGAGTCGCTGTGTATTTGGCAGTGGAGGATGTCAGCGGTGAGCAGTCTATATTCTATTTTCTCATTTATGAAAGCCAAAAAATGGCAATATATTTAGTCACACTATTTTACTTTTCTTATCTGCAACGACATGAGCACTTACTTCAATCTGTCGTAATGCATACTAATTCTGTTAAAATTAAAAATATTATGTGGCGTCTTTATTCGCAGTGGGGATTTTTCACAGTAGACCGTAGTCTTGTGTCTGGGGTAAGTCTAATTTAAAATGGAAAATAACTTATTTTTGTGCAAGTATTCACAAATAAATCGTTTTTTATCTTAGGTATTTTCGACAATAATTACTTACGTAGTCATTTTGTTTCAACTGTATATGGAACAATAACAATGCAAGAAAGTACATGGCATTTACAACATATATATCCTGATAATAGGTGTTTTAATTGTTAAAGGGTTTTATTGTGTTATAGTGTCCCAGTAGCTGACATCAATTATGTAATCAATTTAAAATTAAATAGCCATATAGTATTTACTAATAGCAAATAAAAATGGACGAAAATCCTTATAGCCTATATTTAAACGTAGTAGGTAATCATTCCATAATTATAATATTCATATTTCGATAATAACGTGTTGTCGTCTTTTTAAGATTTGCATTGAGAGTTCTTCCCGTGTTTCAGGTTTTCTCGTTGATTGTGAGTTGCTTCTCGGTTCGAATCCCCCTATACGAATTACACACATAGTTTAATACATATCACACAAAATTAACACATTCAAATTATGCTGATTAAAATTAACATATATAGACATGCGCAGTTACCATTTTTAAATGCTGCTCTAAATGTTTTACACAAATCGTAGATGATCACAAGGGCTCCAACGGTCCAAACTAGTCTCAAATCTACCGTGAGCAGTCTTGCCACATCCTGCGAGACAAAGTCTTGCAAGTAAACCATTTTTTAAATTACAGCGTCGAGAATTTATCAAATCAGTGAAAATGTTCGCGAAATTTTGAGAAAAACAGGAATCGCGTGAGTAACAGTTCGTTCATTACTCGCACAGAATGTGACATGTAAACGAGACACGAACGGCGTTGCAAAAATTAAAGACAATACTTAGCAGTAATCATAACTGTCTGTCATAAAGGTTTTTTTCGTGGAACTTTTCGTCTATACTCATATCCAGGTGTCTGTTTGAAGGTCAAATGAATGCCGCAGTGACAGAAACAATCGCAGTGAAAACCAATATGCATCAACCTAATTTCCTCTTACTGTTACCAAATGTTAGTATATTATATTACCTGAGGTACAAAAATAGAGGGCATACGTATGTGAATGTTCTTTTGTAGCTCTAATCTAACTTAAATTGTTAGATTGTTGTTCTCAATCTGCAGACATCTCATTCATGAGTAATATTGGACATTTTCTAATATTTGTCTAGAAAGAAGACAGATGAGACAATTAGACAAGGAAGGAAAAAATGAACGATTGGATTCATGAATTTTCGATCAGTAACCCCTTTTAAAAATATTCAACTTCGATTATTGGGACACAGCTTATAATAGATATTGTGTTGGGGGATTGGACTCCAGCTATCCAAACAAATTCAGTAATCCCTTTTAAAAATATTCAACTTCGATTATTGGGACACAGCTTATAATAGATATTGTGTTGGGGGATTGGACTCCAGCTATCCAAACAAATTTTACGGACTTAATTAAATTCGGGAGCTGAAAAGTTGTTCTAGAGTAAATTTAAAATCATGGTTTTACAAGGTTTAAAGCATTCCACATTTCTCGGTTGGGCGTCCGGAGTGATCCTTATTAAAAGCCCGTTTGGAACACCAGAAGCTCCTAAGAAAAAAAGTCCCTTTACCCTCTTCGTTTTCATCTTATTCATTGCAAACATACTAATCCGTCTAGATTTTTATACGAAACACCAATCGACCCTCAAGGGTGAGTCAAGTGTTACCAAATTTCTGCATTTGAGTCTCCTCATGGGGGAAACTGTCTTTGACATATTTTTCCGAGTCAATTTTGTGTTCCGATCTAAGCTCGTGGTGAGGTTTCTCAAGGCTCTTGAATCAGACATGAAAAAGTTTGCAGTTCATTTGCAGCTCACCATTAGAGATAAAAAGGATTGGAAATTTTGCGAACGCTTTATTTACCTAACTCTGCTTTGTCATTTTATTTCCGGTGTGTTAGTTTCCTTTTGGGTTAACAATATTTTGCATGTTCCTCCAAAAAAGGGTTCACTCCTTTTACGAATTCTGCCAGAGTGGCTGTACACCATTATCTTTTATGTCATCGGTGAACTTCCGATAACTTGTTCAATATCTGTAGCTTTTGCTACTGTTCTGGTGACAACTTTCCATGTACTCTGGATATTTTACGATTTTTGTGAATCAGTGCAAGAGCAGGTCATGATTTCAAATGGAAGGGAAAGTCAAACCTTTGTGAAGCACAACTTAGGTGAGTTAGACTCCATCTTTACTGTTGCCGCTTCAGCCATTCACAACCAGTCTAGGGAGAATAGTCGTTATCGAGGAGAACTAGTGACGCCGGATAAGCTGGTAGCAAAACTAGAACATTTGAAGTTGATATGCAGCCAGTTTGACAAAATTTGTGGACCACTTCTTTTGGGATTAATTGTTCGGTCGGTGTACATCTTAATTAGCTCAGCAAATTCAATACTGCTTTACGAGAATCCTGAAGGCGAGTTAGACAAAAAGGCTAAATATCACCTTGACTTGTTCCTGTTTCCTACGGAATTTCTTCAGCTATGGTTACTCCAGTTGGGATGCATGTTCAGTAGAAAGGTATGCCTGCTCACTCGTTCATAAGTTTGGTTTTTAATAACTTTCAAATCCTAAAATAAAAATTATTATACTCTTAATAGATTCACGAGAGGAAAGAAGAGTTATCCAGAATGGTAATTTTCATGACAAATCTAGAAGCTCGAACAGATTTGAGGAATGTCATGTCTGCTTTTACGGAATGGGATTGGGTACTAACAGGAGGTCCTGAATTTTTCGATGTTAATCGACCACTTTTATCAGGGGTGAGATTTAAATAATGATAGTGAACTTATATTATTTCATAATGCAGGGCAACAAAATTATGTGGCGAATTTTGCAGGTTGTTTCTAGTCTGATGACGTATGTCACCATAATTTTCCAACTGAATGCTCCATCATCTTCGTCTGAGATGGAAGTTACAACAGTATCGTCAAACGTTACAGAGTCATATTTTGAAAATGTGACAAATGACGGTTTATGATGTGATATTCTTCCCATTCTTTCTAGCATTTAAGTATTTGAACTTATAGTACGCATAAATGGTAGCATTAAAATTAAATTAAAACCTTGTACATAATTTCATAGTCGAACATGAGACAACTCCACATTACTTTGTGGCATACAAAAATAAGTAGTATACTTAATATGATAACCAAACCATATTCCCATTTTTTTACATCGTGCTCCACTTAATCAGGCATGGCATATCTTTAATCGCTTTCCTTGCTCTCTATCACACTTGCAATTGTAAGTGAAGTTGACAAGCGATTTTTTGGAGTATATTCCTACTACTGGAAATTAAACAACATTTTTCTTCTTCTGTTGATTGAGACTTTGAGACTACCTGTAAAAACGGTAGCAAATGTATAATGTATAACATTGATTTCTTCCCACTTTTGACAGGTAATGCAAGCACTTAAGGAGAATCCTTCAGTTCAGTTGAGGAAAATGTTTTATTGATCAAAATGCGATCACATTTTGCACTTTGTCAATATTTATTCATTACCTCAGTGAGTCGATAAACGATACATATAATATAATGGCATTTTCAATCTTTCTGATATAACACATGCTTTCCAGAAAATGATTGATAAGCTATAAACCTCCATATCTTATCGGAGAGTTTCCACTCCATCAGTGAATGCACATGTAGTCTCCTCTTATTTCACTCGTTTCAAGTCTGGCTAAATTAGGTGCATTGGAGTAGATTGACATGAATAATGATGTTGAATATTGACGGATGATAAACGATAATAGACCATGAACATGAATGGACAATTTCATAAGGTTTTGCAAATGATCAATAAATTACGTCATTTGCAAAACCACCACTAGTGAGACTGGCAGACGCAAGGCAGAACATTTTTCAACCTTGACGTCACTTTTGAAGGCGAAAAAATGGTACACAACCATTAACTTCATTTTTCCACCAGAGATAATCTAGAACCAGGAAACTTCCTCCTTCCTGCTTTCATTTTTAAAAGAGAGACACTTCAGAAAAATAGCAGCTGCATATGAAGAGGTAGCTCGATTGTCTCTATTTTTTCTTTCATTTTTTAAAGAGAGACACTTCAGAAAAATAGCAGCTGCATATGAAGAGGTAGCTCGATTGTCTCTATTTTTTCTACTAATTACTTCGGTAAAAACTCTTGATTGTTTTTTAAAGTTATAATACTATTAAATTGCTTATCTGAATCATTGTGGAAACAGCTGATTACCACAGCTGCAGTGGACGTGAGGGGTTGGCTAATTATCAAATGTGAAAGGAGGGATGCAAACTGCTGCAATTGCGATGTGGGGAGTTTGTGGTGCTGCAGTGATCACAGTATGTGGGATATTTTTGTTTGTTGTGTGGGAAGCAAAGAGGACTAATAAATTGGAGGAAGAGGAGAATTCAGATCAGAATTTTGAATCGGGAGATGATTATACTCCATACGTGGTTCCTTTACCGATTGAAGAGATTGGCAGCTTTTCGGAGGATGACGACTTTGATATCAAAAGTTTAAAAGGACTGGGTAGAGGTAGAAGCTCTCTGACAGAGATTTATGTGCGGTCGAAAAGTCACTCCGATGCAGGAATCAGTGCAGTGTGACTTTTTTTGGATATTAATAGTAACTTCAGCAGATAACGAAAGGATTTTGTATTGGAGAGAAATGTAAAGATCTCATAATTATGTAAGTTCTAACGTAAGTTTTTAACTAAATGTCTAAGTTTATTTTTAGACAACTACATTTTTAAAAGTATTATTCATTTCAGGCGACATTTTTGAAGGTTTCGATTGCACCGAACGGCCTATATACTCATCATACCTACTCAAGTTATACTGTCGAGCACAACGAACTGCTATAATTTGATTCGAATACATATTGATATCGAAGAAACACACTGAAAATAGAAAAAAGTCAACCTCATAATTCGTCAAACTGTAATAACCACTCGAATTTATTCATGTAACTTTTGAATACCAACTTTAGTCTGAGTAACTACCTAATTCGTAATTTACAAAAATAATAAAACGTCTCAAATGTATTTTTCTTCTGCTGTACCAAACTTTACGTGACCTTGACTTGGCCTAGGTCTCATTTTACCCAGCTTCGCCCTACTTTTACTGATTATCGCTGCTAGAGCCGCCATCGCAGCATCCTTCTCTTCTTCTGCGACATGTC
>JAHZNA010002790.1:0-39418 GCA_027743935.1 Sinodicranocentrus sp. ZH6 | reverse complement strand
GTCGGAATACAATTTAGTAATGAGTTGTCACTCACACACTCAAAGCTATATGACTCAAGTCACTCTACTTGAAACTATAGACTCATCTAATCTACTTATGAACTCGATTAACCTCGTCTAGGACAGCTTCACTCACATATATGTAAATACTCTAATTTAGACAGATTTGCCTATAATCAATATCTAACTATTCAAAACCTAAATAGGCAAATACACCACACAAAGGTTGGGAAATATAAAGCTAAATTTTAAAATAAATCAATAATTAATTATCTACACCTACACATCAATAGCCAGGTCAATAATGACCACTAAAGATCAGAAACGAATTGATGTACTCATGCATACGTAATTTTTAAAACATCAACTTTGCTTTAATTTTATTTGGAGTGTTACAACAGCTCAAATCCTTCAAAAACCAACCCCCTTTTGGCATAATAAAAGTAATTAAATGCATCTACGTATTCTTTCACTTTCGAACATGTTTAAAAAGATGTATAGTCCTAAAGTCTACATATACGACTGCAGGTGGTCCACCATGGTGGAACCAAAGGTTTACGTATAATTTTTACCTTGTTACCATAAATTGTTTACCTTTTTGTTTTTACAGCTATAATGTGTAACAACAACAAGTGCAATCCATGCCCGATTAATGATTTTGGCCCGCTCGGGCCAGAATGCTCAGGCTTAGGTTCATCAGACTATTGCCGTTTAACGTTTATAACGGATTCAAGGAACCAATCTACAACTAAGAGAGGGCGTGCGGGCGTGGAGTTTCTGGTTCATGTGATTTAAACACCGTAAGCAATAACACCTACGTTTGCAGTTGTAATGTCGATGGTTGCAAAAAAAGTGATTACTGCTTCAATTACCAGTACCATGGCCCACTACTGATCGTCCACCTGCAACGGCTGCACCTGGAGGAGGAGACAGTAATAGAGTTGTAAATTATTCATGGGTTAAATTGCTCTTGCATTTATTTTTCTTTCTACTGGGTTAGCCACTTACTTTATTAAGGGACAATACTCGCAATGACAATTTAAGCATCTAGGATTCAAATGAGAGGGACTAGATTATTTGGAGAATGGTTTCCCATGAAGAGGTCTTCAGACTCTCCTTTTGGTAAAGTCATACTACCGGTGACAAACAAGACAGTATACAAACAACCCCTACGTTGGAATGCGAGTTTTATTTGGAATTTCTACTATAAGAAATTAGCACTAGTTAAAAATGAATCCTATGTTACTTTCAGTGAAAAATGTAAACTTGCACTATTATTAGATAGGCACAAATTATATTTGTAATTTTATGTACCAAGGAATTGACAAAGACTGCTTTAGGCAACTATTTGTACTACGGAAAGAAATTAAAAAAACGTCGTCTGTCGTGTTAGGGTAGGAAGAACATTTTTGTATGAAATGATATCTGTAAACATGTAAATAAAATTTATCTATCTATCTATCTATCTATAAGGATGTTGAGTAATGTGAGACGTTAAACGAGAATTTAACTCTAATTTGTAAGCTACATGACTAATGTACTAAAGTGTGGAAATTGGAAATAAAATAAACCGTTGAAAACGACTTAATTTAGCTCGCGGATACAATGCAAGGAGAGAGGTAACTGTTATGGTAAAATTTTCCAGCCCCATATGTTATTTTAAGGGTTTTCCCAGATAAGAGATGAAATGTTCCGTCCGACATATTCTTGTACATCAAAATAAAAGCGGCATCCAAATGTCAATTGTATGCTTACAAATTAGTAAATGAAAACTAAATTGTAAGTGAAGTAAACTATGAACTTTGACACTTCATAAAGGCTCATGTTATGGGCTAAACGTGAATTAAAAACGTATATTAGAATAAAATATGTATACGTAGGTCAATATTACAGAATCTGTTTTGTATTATCTATGAATACAAATTTTATTTATTTCATAACGGGAGCATAATGTAAATCACACATAATTACTTAGGTTGTAAATTAATTACTTACTGACTTAGTTAATTTATAAAAGTCGAACTATAGTTCATAAAAACACATATATGTAACACCTTAACATTTACACATCTAGCTAGATCATAATCTTAAAACTGGATCAGTTGTCAAATCAAATGTTTATAAAGATGAGGAGTCATTAAACCAAAGCAAGTTTTCGAATTATTAGCTGTATAATATTGTTTAAGTGGTCGAAACAAGCCATTTTCAATTGTGACATTGTTTTTAAATTGAAAATTAAAATATGCTTCGTGAAGTCTCCACAAAGGTCCCATGTTAAATTGAAATTGATTTCCAGCCCCATGTACAAGCTGAATCCCGATAGCATCGGTAAGCACTGAATCGCACGACAAACCCTTGAAACAATGTGAGAACATGAAATTGAAATGACACGGGATCTTAAACCACCACTCCGGATTGTAATGGAGAATTATATTCAAAACATGTTGATCATCCATTTTCGCAACTTTCTTGTTGTTCCATTCGAGAAACACAGATATATATTCCTTCACCCATTGGATCTCCCTCATTCTTTTCAAGTCCATAAGTAACACTCCTGTGTTCAGCCCTTTTGGTTTAACATGAAGAATTTTTCCGAACAAAATGTCCTCCACATCTTTATAGTTGTTGATGTTTGGCTCGAAATTGTACGCAACTCCAGCCATCTGCTTGTGGTCCATTTTCTCAAAATAATTCCATAGCTGTCCAATGCTTCCTGTGACAATTACATCAGTATCCAGATAGAGGACTTTTCCAATCCAAGTTGGAATGATTGCAGGTAAAAAGTTTCGAATATGAATACAGTTACTCAGTGCAATGAAGTCATTATAATTGTCTGGCATGATTTCATCTATGGGGTAAAATCGAAGAAATATTGAGTTGTTTTTAAAATGATTTTTAAATGGCTGCAACTGTTCTTTGATCAAATCTCTGCCCTCGTCTTCCAGAAAGAATATGTGAACGTAAGCTTTTCCAACATCCTGATGAGTTATTGCAGAGATTAGAATCGACTTCACTAATACAGTCACCTCTTTCACTTGATCTTTCAGTGCAGCTTCGTCATAAGTACATGTGACAATGGCAATGTGAACGGAATCCTTGTCCTCGGCATTTGATTTAGCACTATTTATTTGGGAGGGGATGGTAATGCGAGTGGTGGAAGGCTCAGGCATCTTAAGTGCGAGAAATGATGTTGTAAACATAACCATGAATAACATCCATATTATGATGTTTCTTATCGAAACTCTAGTAAGCGTCATAATAACTCAGACACGTGCATACATGGTGTCCATTCCACTCCACTAGTTTCTTGATTATTTGAAAATTGACATCATCACAAGATCATCACGGATGAATTTACTTATTCATCTGAGGATGTAATGCTCGTACCAAACAATCTTCACAGTTTACATGAATCTTCGTAATTTTCCTTGTCAACAGTCAACTAACCTGCTAACAACAAAATTACACGCTCGATGTGTGAAGTGAACTACTTGAAGTAACTGGGTCTTCGCGTAGGAATAGGAATAACATCGAGTACTTAATTAATATTGTAACATTTATGTCACTCCTGCCCCTCCTTTAAGCTAACAGCACTCTTATAATCAGTCAATGCGACAAACCTCTAACAATCGTTGTAGCTTTAGGCTTTGTAAACTCTAAAAGTTGAAAGTAACGATATATCAGTCAGACGAATAGAAATAGGGTGTTTATGTAATTAATTGGTTTCATCCGAGACGGCTTCACGAAAAGTTGAGATTTCGGATCCCAGTCGTATCTCAGAATGCCAAAATAGACTACCATTGGTTTGAAGTAGGTAAGGTAAAGGTGTGCAACTTAAATCTGTCTCGCAAAGTCAAATCTGTTAGTGATTAAAGGTTTATGGATTTCAGAATAAATCGAATAGCTGCTTTAAACTCTGTGATGATATGCTATTTCGTGTCACCACTTTCAAGGGAATACCTTAAAATGCGGTTGACTTGTTTCTTTCGTCCGATCCAGTGAGTATTAAGATAAGCTTACGGCTTGCATGTTTTCAGATTAATGAACATGAACGTAGAATTAAATATTAACCAGTTTGGGTTTGAATTCAAGCTGAAGAGTTATCATAATAATATTCATAATAGTCAACAAGCCAAAGAAATTGATTTGATGCTATTTATCGTAAGCTTCAAGATAAAGTTTCCCTTATTGATTTCATGAAATCGAGCTTTGCTTGTCCCATTTGCAATGCCTGATCGGAATGCATATATGCATATATATGTTGATGCTTTTATCGTTGTCTTTAATTGTTTTAAAAATCATCAATCATCTAAACTATATTCATTTTCAGTTCGTATACAGGAGTTTTACGAAATTGTAGACGTCAGAACTTTAAGAAAAATACACTTGAATTTAGAAATATCAGTCTAGTGATTCCTATGGATTGACCACACCACCACAACCCGACCATAAATTACCATATTGTATTGGAGCTTGATTTCCTTCAAGCATATCCATGTTGGCCGATTTTTGAACATGGAAACCCGACAACGTATCCACCTCGTTTTAGTATTAAGGGATGCAATGTGTCACGTAAAGTCCAAGCAAGAACCTGGTCTGGTAAATTCCATCATTTTTCCTATACAATTTCTCAGTTAACACTTCCTTGGTCATGGTCATCCTCATACCAATCTAATTTTTTAGTAGGAAAGTAGGATGCAGAATTTTTGAACTGTGGTGTTGTATGCAATTATACTTATGTATAGCCTTGAATGCAAATGCTTGAGAGTGAAGAACATACCTCAGTTCAATTTGGCTTGGCATTGACAAACTGTGGCTGATTAATAAATTTTCATTCTTCGATTTTATCAAAAAGTTTTATTTAAATTTTTTTAGTAAATAAAATCTTCGAAAATGGCAAGAAAATATGCTACCGTACTTATCCTTACAGTTACCACTTCTTTGCTACTTTTTGCCTTAACGAGTTGCTTACCTACTTCATGGTTTGACGACGCGAACTCAGAAGTTCTCAGCGACTACTCGTATAATGAACTATTCTCGTCTGAGAATGCAAATGGCATTGGAGAAGAACGTCGACGAAGAATGTTTGCAGTGGTTTGTTATTTCTCAATAATAATTTATCATTTACCAGTAACCCCAATAAAATTATCTTTAAAAATTTAAATTTCTATCAATTTACATGTAATTTTTTATTAGGGTCACTCCGTCCAGGAAAGAAAAGAATGTCCAGTTGGTTTTAAATTGCACGGGAATGGCAGAGATTGTGTAGAAGATGAGAACACTCCAGACGATTACATATGAAATAAATTCATTCATAAATTTATGAATAGGACTGTTACTGTTACACTAGCATAACCTATAATACATACATGAATAAACAAGTAAAGTTTGCAGGATTTATGGAAGGCATTTATATTTTAAAAATCTAAAGCTTTCTGTGTACAACTGATACCTTCGTCAGGAGAAAAGTTCAAACATTGTTTCATTTTTTTCAATCTGTATCTATTGTAAGCAATGCCCTGGTAAGTCCTCGGGACAGACCCCGAATGTACTTTATAACTGTGACTCTCGTCATCCGAAATATGTTCCCGTATCTAAACATTAATGGTTTGCAGGACTTTCTAAACTTGCCTATGAGGACTCGATCTCTCCTTTGCTTCCAATTATGGGATCTCCACGAGTTCAAAATTGTATTACCTTTGGAATGTATGTAACCTCCCATGACTAAGAATAAGCTCCACCCTGAAGCGGACAAAAAACACCAAGATATTAAAATAAGAAGAGAAACAGTGTCCATTTGTTTTTTGTGCTTCAGAACCATGAAGCTTGACCGTATGAACATCATCGTAGCCAGGGATTGCGTTGGAACCAAAAACTTTCCATTCAGTTGGTTACATCTATCGATGAATATTTGACTACTTCTGTACAACTTCATAAGAGAAAGCAGACTCCTCACTGTGGGTACAGAGGCGTAAGCCTTCCTCCCAAGGGTTAGCTCCTTAGCTAAAAACGGAAGGATATATACCCCAGAAAGGAAAGGAATGACCATGACGAAGTAGATGTTGAGGTAAATTACAGAAGCTAGATAAGACGGGAAAACATATACGAGAGGGAATCTAATTAATATAGGCCAATTGTCAGGCACCACGTTTCCAAGTAGAATGGGAGCTGTTGGTAGTAAAACGACGAATGCTACAGCTGCCAAGATTGACATAAGTGAAGCACCAAGCCCAAGGAAAAGACAGATATCTACGATTTTTGATAGCTTGTTGGAATCAGGGTAGTAATGAGGAAGATTTGCTGAAACATTATTTAATCAGATAATTAACTTATAAAATAATTCATTACAAAAATGAATTGTATTTTACGTGACTCACTGTTTATCCTGCGGATAAAGATGAGTGTCGAATTGTATAAGGAAAACATTTCATCCCCGCACCAAACCGAAATCATAAATGATTCTATAGCTAGACACGTTGCAACTACGAATGCAAGGAGTAAATTACAATTGTTGAATGAATCACTTATGTAAAATCGAATGAGTTGAGCTATCTGAAAAATCAACCATGACAGTAACAACAGCGGATTGACATAGAGAAGAATATTTCTCTGTGTGTGCTTCACAAAGATTTGAGAATTTCTTTCCCAAACATACTTGGACGAACCGAAATAGTTAAAAATCGGCACGAGAAAAGTCAAAGCAGTGTAAAATCGTTTACTAAGCATTTTGCTGGATAACCTAATACTTCTGGCAGGAAAACAAATCCAAACAGCGAATGCCCTAAAAAGTACCTTAACCTTGAAGTGTATTGCTGAACAATATACAATGGTATATGTATTTGAGGCAGCTACAAATTACGTGATGTCATTTCCAAAAAGCTGACAGACAGACAGATTGCTTTTTGGTATTTTCGTGCTTACATACCCTTCCCCGATTGCGTTATATCGTGCATTATATGAAATCCTTGAAAACTGTCATAAATAACAAATACTTATGATACTTCCTACCTTTCAGTTTCAATACAAAACCAAATGAACTGATTGTTTTTTTGTTGTTTTTCTTCGTTTTGCGTCTCTTTTTTCCATTATGTGCCACTCCTACTTAATTAAACTATAGAATATTTACAATCTCATTTAGTTGATGATTGGATATCAATTTCTTAGAAGAATTCTACACAACATTTAAATGTACATTATGACTTTTAAATTTCAGCGTTACTTAATTTCAGATTTTACCAATTTAATCTACATTCCAAATACTTCAATCCAGACGTTTAAGACCTATCCGGTCAATGGGAGGAATGAAAGATATTTGGCTGAAAATTTGTACTCAGGTGCATTTTAATGAGTAAAAAGAATCCGATTAAATATTTTCTATTTCTGCCCCCAAGTGCCCGGAAATCGATCCGGCGGGGGGAAAAATTGGAATTTAAAAGTGGTTGGAATTTGATAAAATTTTGTATTTAGGGGTACTTTAGCATGAAAATACGAATACTCAGAGAAACTGGCCACTCTCCGTACCTAAATGCCCGAAAATGGCAAAAAACCAATTTGAAATTTCAATTTTTATCCCCCGTCAGGGCGATTTTCGGGCATTTGGGGGTGGAAAGTGGAATTTTTTCATCGGATTCTTTTTCCTCATATTAAAGTGCACCTGAGTACAAATTTTCAGCCAAATATCTTTCACCCCCTTCATTGACCGGATAGGTCTTAAACGTCTGCTTCAATCGTACATGAAATGTTAAATTTAGGCCTTTAAAACAAAACTTAATAAGCATACATACGTCATACGTACTTTCACGTTTAATAAAACATTAAACAAGACGTTTAAAAAGATGTTGACCAATCCTGCCAAAACAAGTGGTCTGCCTGCCTCTGTGACATCTGTTGTCTGTATAATATTGATGTAATCATCGAAACATTTCTTTGACGCTTCTATCATTTCAAAATTCGAAAGTAAAAAATCCTCCGTGAATTTTCTTGAGTGTACTCTCGAATCCATATCTAATTGTAAACCGACCTCATCACATCCTATACATTCGTCAAAGTGTAGATGTTGAAAATTGAAGTGGCTTGGGATGAGAAACAACCATTTTGGATTGTCATGCAAGATGATATTCAACGTGTGTTGGTCATTCAACCACGGCAAGTTTGGTTTCCATTTGGAGTATACATTGATAAACTCTTGCACTCAATCAATATATCTCGCATCTTGGTTTCCAGGTTCATGAGTAGCACCGCACCTCTCACTCCTTGAAATGACTAATATTCTTCCTCCATGCTCACTGTGCAAAGAATCCTCACTACTTTGACATGCTGTTCGGACGCTCATGGTATTCGAATAGAATCAACTAGTTTTTCCGAACCTAGCTTTGTATTCTAGAAAGTTTTCTTTGATCAAATTTACCTACGAGATTTCTGAGTAGAATATGTGGAGATTGATCGTTAGTGCTAGGGTTTTAGTTGAATCACGATACATTTGCACAAAGATTAATATCGACTTATGCGATGCTACGAACTATATCATTTGTTGTGTGTGTGTGACTACAGCTATTTGTATGTTAGAAATTTAGTTGTCTGATTGCCGAGGTCTGATTCGACAAATTTTTTTAGATGCAACCAGTCTGATTAACTTTCTCAATTTGGAAATTTAATGTGCTTTATAACCACATAAAATTAAACAACTCGCCGTCCCAATGGTCAAAAACCACTTTGGCCACCAGCAGCCCGATCAATACGGTTTTTATTTATGAGAGATTCCCATATTTTTCTCACTTTCAACTAAATATTTCCAAATCGACTGAGCTTTTGATGGCTGTGCTGTATATTTTCTGTATATTTGAACCAATAACAAAATGCTAAATGGGATGGGTCAAGTTTTCAAATGGTACATTCAATGAAGGTGATACAATAGTATTATTTAATTATACATGTTTATAAATATTGCTGAATAGACAAATGTTGCTAAAATTGTCACAATTCAATTACGAAGTAAGTGTTAGCTTTCCCCTCAAATGCACCCGGCTATACATAGCTAGCACTACATTATCCGACATTTATATTTTTTGCAATTATTCTCACTACAGCTTCCGAATCCAACAAGGGATTAATTTTACTTGCATGTGCATCGTGTAAGGTGTAACTGAACTGATCTCTATAATTCAGTACTATTTGCTTCACCCCGTTTAAAAGTGATCTAATTTATCTAAATTCAATACAGTGATACTCGCATCCAATCTCATCTCCGAAACCGAACAAACCTTTTTACTTTATATGTGTGGTTGCTTTTAATTGCAATAGAACTTTTAGGAGAGTGTACAATTTCAACGATAAGATTTGGTAAGAGTATACTCAACCTAACAGCATATACCAACAACACGGCTGGGAACTGACAACGCTTCTGATTGTGAGTTTAAGATCTTCACAAGAAAGCTGTTCCCCACTCCGTATTCCAAACTATATTGAGCAATGCATCCGTCTATAACAGGAAAGAAGGTTGCTCTTCTTCAGTTTGAGTTTGAGGAGGATGTCTTAGAAATTCACTTTCAAAATTTGGATGCTCTCATTGAATACTTCTTTTTGTAGGAGTCAACACGCTCACATATAATGGGAACTCGAAAACCTTCTACTTTAGTAAATCCAAAGGGATTTACGTTTATGGTAGTTATATGATAAAGAGATATCAGATATGATATGTTTATTTATTTCAAAATGACCAGTGGGAAGTGTATTTATTGGAAAATAATCGTTGACAAGAATTTTGTTAGTTCGAAAAAGACTATACACTCGTAGCAGGAACAGGAGGCGTTAAGCCTGAATTAGTCTGCGGAATCACCCATCCAGGTACATTAGGGTTCTCAGGGTTATACATATATTGAGAATTCATATTATTTCCAGGGGGAATTCCCGCAGGGGGACCCACAGTCGTCATCCACGAAGGTTGCTCTGTCGGCTTCTTGTTAAGACTACTTTGATGTCTAGCAAATGAAATAAAAATGTCTTCCAAACTACTCTCCATAATGGAGTATTCGGCAACCATTTCGTGCGACTTTTTAATTTCTTCCAATGTTCGGAACATATCACTGTACCAGAGGGACGTATTATAAAGTCGGTATTCTACCATCATCTGAAAAATCAAGTTTAGTGTTTACATAGGATATTTCCCTTTTTAAAAACAATAAAAACAGGAGCAACCTACTTCATGCTTATCTTTGATACTGCAGGGGTGAAAAACTTCAAGTATTTTGTTATTCAAAAGATCAAATTGTTCCAACTTGTTGGTATTCTTGGGCATCCGTTTAAACTTAATTTCTCAATATCACACAATAATATACTCCTTCCATAATACAATCCAGTTAATTAAATGATTAAAATTAAACTCATAAAGACGATGAACGTACGAATGAGAAGTTAAGATGATGGATTGACCTCCTTCCTGAATTTCTTTCAGGATGTCCCAAAACTGTCTTCTTGAAGCAGGATCCACACCTGAGGTCTGAAATATGATGTAGTATGTGGGTTCTGCATTGTCCTCTTTTATGATTCAAGTATGTAAATAAATATTTGCAACAACAAGAATTAATTTTACCGGCTCATCCATAAGAAGTATGGAAGGATCGCCAATTGAAGCCATTGCTGCACTCAGTCGACGATTCATTCCGCCACTGTAATCGCCACATTTGTCATCAGCAGACTCGTACAAGCCTTAAAAATTCGCAATACACAACTATTACAAAACTTCCAGGATTGAATAAGTTTGGCACATAAAAATATAATTGAAAACGGCATAAAATACTGAATTTGCGCAGCCAGACATCCGCCTCTCTTCGTAACAGATTATAAGGTATTCCCCTGAGGGCTCCAAACATCATAACCATTTCTCTTCCAGACAGTTCCCCAACAATTCCATCAAACTGTGGACAGTAGCCAATCGATGATAAAAACTCTGTTCTATGCTTATAATAGCTGTATGACTCCAAAAACAACTTTCCTTTGCATGGAACCAAGTCACCGGTGAGCATTCGAAAGGATGTCGTTTTTCCAGCACCTATTCATTTTTAAATTTCAAACATCACCTTTCTTCATTTCACAGCTAAGGAAATTGCAAATTTTAAAAGTCTCACCATTTACTCCTAACAGTCCTAAAAACCAGTACATATACAATTACTAGATATATTGCTACAACAAGATTCTCATTATAAATTTTGAATACAAAAAGAATTTTTAAAAATGCTACCGAAACACTCCCCACGGTGAACACCAAAAGACAAACCATTCACAGCTACGAAATTTTTAAATTCTTTGCGCAAATTATACACTATCAAAGGATCATCGTTAATTTCAGCTTGATCTAGAACAAAAATTTAATAATATTTAAACTATAACTTTCCTCGTTTGAATTGTCATGATTATATTTGATTTAGGATGACTACTTGAGTTGACTATATTTTCAATTCGTTTTTGCTCTTCAAGAACGTCCTCATCTAAAACATTGGTATTAGGTGAATTGCTACTAGCCAATTTATTTCTATTCTCTCCTTTAAACCTTGCGTCAATAATGGGCAAATACTCCAACACGAGTAAAATAACACCATATATAACGCCAATACAGAGCAACGCCAGAAGGTCCAAAATGATCCCATGTGACTCATAATAAGGTGGTAAGTTCCAAAAATGGCCGAATGAGAGGACAGACTCGGATTCCCAAAATGATCGTGGTTTGAAGCAGTTTGGAGCACAGTTATCTGTAATTTGTGAAAAATATAATACAATTTTGGAATAGTAATCAAATATGATTCAAAACTTACCACAACACTGCAGAATGAAGTCAGCTCTAGACGAAGCCCTGGGAGTTGAACAAATATCCCTTAAAAGGTTATCCACCTTTGTAAACAAAATGCACTCGCTGTTTTGCGCACTGTTGACTAAAAGCTTATTAATAGCTTGGTACAAATTTGCAGGAGGCATTATCCATAACAAATATTTTGAACTGTCAGTTATGTCAAATATCGTATCCTGGTCTGTATTGCCACCAGGGAGGCTTTTTAAGGAAAATGCTGTCCCAGCAAACAGTATACATAAAGTTTCTAAAACGATTCCTGTAGGAGAGGCAATTAGATGTTTAGAGTAAAAGTCAGCATAACCTTTTAAAATCAAGTTTTTTGTGATGTTTCACGTACCAATCGTGATGTAGATAATGTTAACCACCAAAAATCCACTCGAAGCGGAATTAACCCATGGTATCCAAGTGATCAAATAGCAGAACCATATTGAGGCGAAAGTGAAGCATTCTAAAATGACAAAAAATGTAGTCCCACCTGAATGCATCGTGTACATCCAATTTCCTGAATAGGCGTCGGCAATCAAGAGAATCAGAGTGAAGATGAAGTTTTGAATTGTGATAAAAATAAAATCGTAGATGAACATTCCCAGCCAGTAGATAATAGGGGGCATTCCGGTCATCAATTGAAGTTGCTTGCCCTACAGGGCAAAACAAGATGAGAATTAAATTATTCCATAGTTGACTCTCATGTTCCGGTACAATAACATTTATGTACAACCCAATCACTAACCGAATTCATTCGCTCTTCAATTGGCAACATAGTAGTCATACTAGTGAAAACAGACATGAAAGCGACAATGAGCACAGTCAATGCTAAACCTATAATTATATTATTATAGGGGAGCTTCATATGATCTTTTGCATGGAGGAAGTTGCCAATCCCGAGGTACGGATGATTTGTCACTTTGATATCTGCATCCACCCCAGTTTCGAGTTTGATGAGTGTTCGAGAAATTGCATTTACAGAGAGAGCCGAACTGTGCACGGAATATTTGGAAAATAAACCGTGAACAAAGGTTGAAACTCGGTAGACCGTTTCCGTGTTATCCTTGAAGAAGGCGGAACCGACAACGTATTTCTTTTTGTAAATTTTCTCGTTTCTGGAGAGGTCACTTCTTAAATTCGAGATAAAAGTGTCAGGCACATCCTGAGCTCCAGTCACGATGCTGGTATAAATGTTACCAACAGAAGCGGCACCCTTTGAAAACAAACTGGAGCTATTTTATCATCGAAAGGAAATAAATGAAGCCATATAGCGTGGTAATTTTTCCTTACCGCATCTTTATAAATAGGTGTGGTTATTTGTGAGGATGTATAGTCGTTAAATGACATTAGTCTGCCAGTTTCCGGAGTTTTCCAAGGTAAAGGGTCCAAACTCGGTTTAGTGGATAAGCTAATGGTGCACATTTGGAATATGATGGCTATAAATGCAAACTGGAAAAAGTTAACCCAGTAAAATTCGCTCAACTGGTGAGTTAATACTATTTAATTTAAAATACATGATGACGGCGTTTAACAAAATTACCAATAAGGTATATCCAAGAAACGATCGAACAAAATGTGCCACGCGCTTGAGAAAAACGGTTATAAATTGATTTATCCACAAACAACATCCTGAATGCTTTTTAAAAGGTTTGCGTTCTGGAAAAAAGGAGTTTATTTTATATTTTATAGAATGACATTTTGTGCAAAAAATGAGGTACATCTACCTCAAATGGTTATGAACTTTACCATAAGGAAACGAAGTCTCGGATTTAGAATGATCAGCTTCCCCTGCCCTGTATTTGTAGTTTTGAGGAAATATAGTTTAATTCATTTTAAGTTATTTACGAAAAGAACACTACACAAAGGGGTGATCTCACTTGATAAAGACTTCGTCCATTGTTGACAACGATAACCCAATATTATTTATCCCTAAAGTATCCTGTTTCTCTCGCAGGTCTTGCATCAAATCTGCAACTTTCAACATATCTAACCCTGCAACTGGCAAAGATATTGATACCACTGTTGATCCTCCTTCTGGCTTGTTAGCAATAGCATTAGGAACATATTTCTGCACAAAGTTAGCCACCTCGACGTGACGGCCAACAAAGGAAGTTGTGGAGGGGGAGGTTGAGTTTGTGCTCATTTTCAAGTTGTAACCAGTACCTGCAAAAATGCAAAAGGAAATGTGCCACTACATTCCTGTCAAAAAATATTGATCTAAAGGTTTAAGCAATTCAAATGCATGCAGCAACTAACCGTAGTGCTTCTTCAAGAATGAGGAGGTACCACAACATACCATTTTTCCAGCGGACATTATTCCAATTCGGTCTCCTAAAACGTCCGCCTTAAATGCCAGTTTCGTTCATTCTAATCAAGTTTTTGATTATGAATATATTGTAGCATGATTTTTGACTACGCATACCTCTTCCATGAAATGTGTTGTTAAAACGCAAGTTACTTTTCCTCGTAACTGCAAAAGTATAGACCAAACTTCACGCCTGGTCTCAGGGTCAAGTCCACTTTAAAGATTTTGAAGAGTTAAATCGCAACAATAATAATATTCATATCTTTGGACAAATTTCTAAATTTAATTTGTACCTTGATGGTTCATCTAAAAACGCCAACTGCAATTCAGAGAAACGAACTGGCATAAAAGTGTGAACTATACATAGATTATGTGAAACTTTCCTTCATGCATTTACAAATACCTTTGTATCTCCGATTAGTGCTATGGCAAGATGAACCCTTCGCTTTTGACCTCCAGACAACTGATTTGGTTTATTTTTCAATTTTTTATCCAAGTCCAACCATGTAAGAAGCTCGATGGCGCTTGTGTTAGCCTCTTTTTTGTTAAGCCCTTTAAGCTGATGAAAGTGTCAAATGAAATAGCGCATGCATTCAAAAACTTAACAAATAATTTATGCATTTACGCTCCTGCCTACCATTCCAAAAAGTTCAACATGACCCAGCACACTCATCCCATCAAAGAGAAGGTTGTGTTGAGGGCATAAACCAATGTGTCTTCGGATTTCGTCCATTTCCGTTCTAATGTCTAATCCTAACAACTGTGCATTGCCTCCCGAAGGTGCCAACATTCCTGTTTAGACAAAATATATATTCCACTCCACATTAATCTTTCGGTTTCAATATTGTTAATGGGTCCCACACGAAGAGCTCATTTTACCTGTCAAAACTGAAATTGTGGTTGTCTTCCCAGCTCCATTATGCCTTGAAAGTATAAAATAAACGGACTTTTATGAAACTGAACCTGGGTTCAAGTAATTACCATTAAATTGAATATACCCTAGCAGTGCAAATATTTCCCCTTGATACATTTTCGCATTGAAGCCATTTAGTGCATGTTTTGGTTTTATGGTACCAAAGGTCTTCTTCAAATCTTCTATGATTACCGTAGGAATACGATCTGTGGGATCGGGTTGGAATGGAGACTCATCAGAAGCAGGGTCTTCTGCGTTCGTCGGAGGTTGGTTACCCTCGACTTGTGGCAGTAACGCATCTGCATTTGGGGGTTCTGTCGTTCCGTCATCCATGTTCGGAGTCGGATATTGGATATATTCGCCATCCGAAACATTTGGAGGTATAATTGAAGTTTGACCAGTACTAGGTGAATATTTTGTTTGTTGTAAATCCTTCGGTTTGCACCATCGCCATTCACTGGCCTGTTTTATGAGCAAAATGAGAGTACTCATTAGAATTCCAATAAAGTAACTCATTCTGTACGAGATGAATCTTACCGTAAAGATGTAAAAGGGTGATTTCGCAACACCATACTGACTCGGAATAACATTGTCCAAATACATTGCAAGCGACATAAACATAACATTGTCAAAAATGAGCATTCCAAAACAGGTAGCTAGACTGATTCCAATTTCTTCATTTACTTGAGTAAACATCGTATCGAATCTTCCTCCTCCAGCTGAAATAATTTCAATATTCCTTGTCACAGGTATCCCAAATCGTTGAAGAAGTAAAAGTACGCAAAAGATTTTAAAAATATCACAAACTCATCAACATAGCATATCCATAATGATACGCATTCGGCGGTAATAGCATGTACACAATGGTTCTCCAAGTGCTCTGTGTGAAAAACGATAAGCTGACAATACTCATCACTGCAGTCATGATGATCCATACAATAAGTCCCAGTGTCACAGCGGTCCAAACTGAAGCAAAGCCAACATTTTAAAACGCAATCTAAAGAGCAATGTAAAGACATACGTGTTTTTACCTTTCTGAAAGAAAACGGAGAAAAAGAAAGAGAAAGTTGTCACTGACATCGAAAAATTAAACAACAACGTCCAGAAGAGAAATCCGTTAAAGTCATTTTTTTCAGTTAAATTAGGATGCTCTCCAAGAGGGATTGTGAGAAATAATGCAATCAACCCAGTCCATATGGAGTACACAATCATACATGAAAGCAGCCAAGATATCCACTGAATCCGGCCGGAGACTCCGTGCATTTTCAGAAATTCCTAGAACATATAAATTACATTGAACCAAACAACTTTAAAAAATATATAAATCGTATGAGTTTGCATGAGCCATATGAGTATGACTTATACCTTAAATCCAGTCGATCTTTCACTGTTTACTCTCATCACACTAAAAATAGGAAGGGCAAAGCATAAAGAGACAATTATCGAAGTGAACAACCCATACACGTTTACATCAGTCTCTTTCAAGGACGTGAGACCTTTGCCCGCAGTATCTACCTGCAACAATGGATCTCCCAGCTTGAAAGGCATTCTCGCTAGAGCAATATGAAACTAGGAACAATAACAACAACAGTTAATTCAATATTAATCTATATTAAAGCTTAGGACTGTATGTTTCATCTCACATTTTGAATTTCAGTAACCCCTTTCTTGTCCTTAATATACTCTCTGAGCCCACGGTCAATAAATGTTTGCAAATGAACAAATCCATATTCATCTGTGGGTGTGGATGCGTCTGGTCGACAATTCGATTCCCAGGCGGAATTTGCATCTGAAAACGCACACTGTCTGCTCCCCATATAATATCCTTCAACAGCAAGTATCCCACCGTCAGCAGAGGGAAGACTGAATGCACTTGTGACTAGTTTTCAAGCGCAGTTAGCCACAATGTTTAATAGATATTTTTTAGAATCAAAATACCACTTTGTACTCACATGTCTTGTGCGTTAGAGGATTTCTGTCAGTTTTGGTATCAATATAAAACCTCTTCCCACTTCGGATTTTGTACTCCATTGTAAATTTGTTGGTGGGAAGGTTATCTTCCACATTTGTAATGACAACAACTGCATAAACGTTTACACACTCAGAACGGTGTTCTTTCAAGAGACACTGATCTAAATCCCTCTCTGTTTGTGAAGGTGTTGCAGCCGTTGGGAACTTGCCCCATTGGTGAGTACCTCGTTGACTAGTTCCTCTGTCGATTGCTTGGCGAAGAGCATTTTGAACATCAGAGGGAGGTGCCGGTCCAGGAGTAGGTAGAAGGGCTGTGAATTGAGTTAAATATTTTGTATTGTAGTTGTGATGAAAACCCAGTTGGTAGGAAATAATATAAAATGAACCATTCCCACACCTAAAACATTTTCCACTTCAGCGTAAGACAGTTCATATGGAGCGTTAAGGATCCTGTTGATAATAGCTTTAGCTAAATCATGTTTTGGGTCAGAAGCCGGGATGGTGATAGCATACAACACTTTTTCCTTCCGTAAACGCTCCACATCACTGACGTGATAAAATTTTGGACATTCTGTGTCAGCCGTCGTTAGAGAAGACTGTTGCATGCGGTATGGCTTACACGGATATGATAGAACTGGAGGGCCTGGTCTGAAGAAAGGAGAAACGGTTTGTTTTGGAACTGAGCAGATAAAGCAACCCTAAGAAACAATATATGTATTGATAACGCTGTTGGATGTTGTGAGTATTATGTATTAAGCTTTATTGTTATTGTTATTGTTGTAAGCTTTGTTAAGTCATTTAGATGGATGATATTTACCACTATGAAGGATAGTACGACTGGAAAAACAAGTTCACATCCTGATGTGCAACAGTTGGTTCCTCGAAGTTTGAGATTTTTCCAGACAAGTAGATAAAGTTGCCTCCATAAACCTGACATACTTTATTAATTAGCAATATACAAAACTCTACTACCTCAAAATTCGCGAAGTATGTCAAATATACATGAAGTTGGTGTTGGTAATTATCCGCAATATTATTAGTACTGCATCATGCATATGTAACAGGTAACATTTTATTTCATGCGAGGATCATGACAAGTTAGAAGTTAATTTGACATTTTAGGCTATAATAGGTTGCTTATATGTTAGATAGAAGTAATCAACGGTTCCATGGCAAATGATCTTGTGCGATATGTAGCGACCACAGAACCACCATATCTTTATGTATACGGCCCAAACAGCGGGGCATGTTAACTCTTCCATAATAGTAGTTTTTAGATTATAGTTCTTAGGTATATTTCCCTACCTTACCAAGTGTTTAAAATTGTTATTGTAACCAAGTTTTGAATAAAAATCATTGAACTAACGTTCTTAGGTCTATTTCCATAATACCGTCCCTGGAACGATATTCTGAAAGGTCTCGCAAGATAACAGGCTTTTACACGATAAATTATGACAACTAAAAATTTATAGATAGAAAATTTCGTCCATGGGAACTGTGGCACTTGAAGGAACAGTTCCTAGGACGCTGATGGCATTTCCACGTTGAATTGCTATACTAATGCGTTGGGTTAGGTTAGGTAGGATTTAGCTTTAGGGTCTCCAGTTATAGTATAGAGTAGTGAACCAATTGAATCCACGATTGATGGAGCTCCTTTGCTTTGAGATCCAAAGGTTTCGACAGCAAACGCGAGAAACAGGTGATTTTGTTGGATATTTAAATATTTTTGCATTTTTTTTCTTCGGCGATATCTGCAGCAGAACTGGCTTCTGTCGATGTATGGAAATGTATGACGTTTACACAATTAATTGTTAGTTAGACGAAGTCGTCTTAACAAAATTTTATTCACAGAATTGAGTAGAAGACACTTTTACACATATACACGTACTTAACAAAATATAATATGTTTTCTTCTCATACTGTTGAAAATGGTCAGAGTTGACTGATCGAAATCTCCAGTTTTATAAAAATAAAGCAACCTAAAAAAGCTGAAAATGACAGATTTGACCTTTATATAGTTTGACTCAGAGATTTGAGATGGATAGCTGGGGTGCAACAATGAATAGTTTTCTTTCGATATTCGATTAGGTTTTGCTTAGAGAAATATAAATTGACTGCATAAAGATTTTCAAAAATAAGAAAATAGGTGAGGTTAAGGTTGGAAAAATGACAGCTCCTGATTGATTTCACAAGGGTTTTACTACAAAGAGAGAGAGATACACGGGAGAAGAGAAAAATGCGTTGTGAGAAAACTTAAGACGCGATTTCGCTAAAGAATGAATTAATATGATAAAAATAGCTTGTGGAAATCGTTAACATGGACTCGAAAATTTGAGAGAGAAATCATAAATACGAATTTATGTTTGCGACAAACCCGTCTCGGGAAACACCCCAACCAAAGCGAAGCATTTTCCTACACTCTGAATTTATTTCAAAATGACATCGTGCAAGTGCAAAGCTTATTTGTACAAAATAATATACATTATTGCAAGTGTGGTAAAAACTTAACCTGATCAGTGTCCAGCACTGATGTGATTTGAAAACTGATCAGCGACAGTTTGTTTTGCGAAACTAAGTGTCGCGTTTGTATATCAAGGGATTAGATGGAAAAGTGCAATTTTGAAGAGGCAAGTGAAAAATAAATGAATGATTGCAATAATTAGTATTGTTAGTATTTAGCAACAATTCAGCATGGACATTCACCAGTTGTGACAATACCTATAAGTTCATCCATAACCTAGGATTCACTCTAGTCAACATTACTGACGACCCCAAAGCAAAATCTTATTATTTCAACGTATCAGCATTGCCATACAGCGTGGGAACGCTGCAAGTGTCCTTGGAACTCCACCTGCTGGAGTAACCTTGGACGAAGTTTTTTACCTTTAATAATTACTTCCTAAAGCCAATTTGTGAAAATTTTAAAGTGTTTACGATTTCAATAAAAATATACATTAGTCTCGTGATATTATTAATACAATAATACGAGTAAAGCCCTAACAAGATCTCTCTGCAGTTCTCAACTAATTGTAAATATCAACATAAAGACCATTCGAATAGTTTATGTTTTTCCGAAAATGACTAAAATGGGTTTATAATGGAAATCGACAATTTAGAATTGATTATTGTGCTACCGCTACCATGCTAGCTCTATTTTTATTATCTCATATAGTAGTAGATAATCAAGCCAATTTGGCATAATATGTATTTTTACCTGAAGGTAAATATTTATTTAAAAATTACCTCAGTGAAAAGTTAAGTTGAAATAAACAAAACACATCTTTGTTAATTTGAAGAAGTGCCCTGATAAGGCAAAAGCTATATATTCGTAGCAGAAGGCCTCAATCAACCTGTGGCATAATTGTCCTAGGTTGATTTTGGTTCTGAAAGTTAAAAGTATATTGAGTATTCAAATGATTTCCAGACGGATTTCCCACTGGCACTTCAGTCATCTCCCATGAAGGTTTCTCTGCCGGTTTTTCGTTAAGATGTATTTGGTGTCTAGCAAACGAAATGAAAATGTCTTCTAAACTACTCTCAACAATGGAGTATTCCGCAACCACGTCGTAAGACTTTTTAACTTCTTCCATTGTTCGGAACATATCAGTGTACCAGAGGGACGTATTATAAATTCGGTAATTTAGCGTCGTCTGAAAGGAAGCAAATGGCTAAAAAAAAATACTTGTATACGATATTTATATTTAAACATGAACGACCTATGACGTACGTCATGCTTATCTTTGAGAATGCAAGGTTTAAAAACTTCAAGTATTTTTTTATTCAAAACTTCAAACTGTTCCAACGGATTAGTATTTAGAGGCATCCGCTTCAACTTAATTTCTAGTGTGTATCCCTCTCCAAACTTGCTTTTGAGTTGTTGAACATTTCCCAAACATTGAAACTGCCCGTTGACCATGATACCAAGACGGTTACATAGTGCTTCACATTCATCCATTCTGTTCAATATTATCACAATATTTCCTCGTTAAATTATAACATCCCAGTAAAAAATCCACCAAGTTAATAATTACACCTCAAAATGGGTATTCATACGTATGAGATGTTAGGATAACGGATTGGCCACCTTCCTGAATTTCTTTTAGGATGTCCCAAAACTGCCTTCTTGAAACAGGATCCACTCCTGTAGTCTGAAATATTATGTAGTATTTGGATTATGCATGGTCCAATTTCTTGCTAAACATGTGTTAATAATTATTTGTAATAAGAAGAATTAATTAATTGTACAGGCTCATCCATAAGAAGTATTTTGGGATCGCCAATTAAAGCCATTGCAGCACTCAGTCGACGTTTCATTCCACCACTGTAATCCTTACATTTGGCATCAGCACTCTCGAACAAGCCTTTAAAATTCGAAATCCACCTTAACGACAAATTTTCCAGGTAAGAATACTTTTGGAAACGGATTAAAATACCGAATTTGTGCAGCCAGGTATCCGCCACGTTTCGCAACTGGCCGTAAGAGATTCCCCTCAGGGCTCCAAACAACATGACCATTTCTCTCCCAGACAGTATCCCAACAATCCCATCAAACTGTGGACAGTAGCCAATCGATGCCAAAAACTCTGTTCTATTCTTATAAAAGTTTAATGACTCCAAAAACATCAACCCTTTGCAAGGGAATAAGTCCCCTGTAAGCATTCGAAAGGTTGTTGTTTTGCCAGCACCTGTTTTTAGTTCAATTGAAAAGTGCAAACTGTAATCAAGCTTATCGTTAGTCCATTTTACAGCTTACGAGAGAAAACATAACAAATACAAGTCTCACCATTTACGCCTAACAGTCCTGCAAACCAATAAATACAAATATGCTAAATACACGTCATGCATTCTCATTGTGAATTTTTAAGCGAACATTCCATTACGTATTATCATAAAGTTTTACCAAAACACTCTCCATGATGGACACCAAAAGACAAATCATTCACAGCTACAAAACGTTTAAATTGGGCTTGCAAATTGTACACTATCATAGCCTGATTATTAATTTCAGATTGATCTGAAATAACAATTCAATAATATTTGCGTTCCAATTTTCCTCGTTCAAGTTTGCATTTAATAGTTTTTTATGATGAGAACCTGAGTTGATTATATTTTCGACTCGATTTCGCTCTTCGAGAACATCCACATCTGCAATATTGCTATTATCTGAATTACTCCTTGTCAAACTTCTATTCTTTCCCTTAAATCTTGCCCAAAGTGGGGGCCAACACTCCATTACGATTAATACAAGTCCATATATAACGCCAATACAGAGCATAGCCAGAAGGTCTAAAATAATCCCGTGTGACTCATAATAAGGTGGGGAATCCCCAATAATAAGCCCATATGAGAGGATCGACCGAGATCCCCAAAACGGTTGTGGTCTAAAGCAGTTTGGAGCACAGTTTTCTGTTAAAACGTGAAAAATTATTACTATTTGAAACAGTGTATAATAAAGTATGATTTAAAACTTACCACAACATTGAACAATGAAGTCAGCTCGAGGCGAAGCCCTTGGCGTAGTGCAAATATCATTCAAAAGGTTATTCACCGATGTATACAAAATGCACTCACTGTTGTGCAAACTTCCGATTAAAAGCTTATTAACCGCTTGGTACAAATTCGCAGGAGGAATTATCCAATAAAAATATTTCGAGTTGTCAGTTACTGCATATATTGTTTCCAGACTTCCTCCACCCCTGCCAGGGAGTTTTTTGAGAGAAAAAGCCGTTCCAGCAAATAGTACACATAAAGCTTCCAATACGATTCCTGTAGGAGTGGCCGTCAAAAATGCACAATTAAATTAGCATTGTCCATTTCTAAAATGAAGCAAAATTATGTCAATTATGGTATACGACGCACCAATCGTGATGTAGATAATGTTAACCATTAAAAATCCATTTGAAGGTGCTTTAACCCAAGGCGCCCAAGTGATCAAATAGCAGAACCATACAGAGGAGAAAGTGAAGCATTCCAAAATGACAAAAAATGTAATCCCAGCTGAATACTGGGTGTACAACCAATTTCCGGAATAAGCGTCAGCAATTAAGAGTATGAGAGTGAAGATGATGTTTTGAACTGTGATAAAGAGAAAATCGTAGGTGAACATTGCCAACCAGTAGATAATAGGGGGCATTCCGGTCATCAACTGAAGTTGCTTGCCCTAAAGGGTGGAAACGAAATGCAAATTAAACTTCACTCGTATTTGACTATAATTTATGTATGTACAATCCAACCACTAACCGAGTTCAGACGCTCTTCAATTGGTAACAAAGTGGTCATACTGGTGAGAACAGACATGATAGCGACAATGAGTAAAGTTAGCGCTAAAGATATCATTAAATTATTGTAGGGGAGCTTCATGTGATCTTTTGCATGGATAAAGTCGTCAATCCCTCGGAACGGATGATTTGTTACTTTGATATCTGCATCTACCCCGGTTTCGAGTTTGATGAGTGTTCGAGAAATCGCATTTATAGCAAGTGGTGCGCTATGAACGGAATATCTGGAAAATAAACCGTGAACAAAGGTTGAGACTCGGTAGACCGTTTCCGTGTTATCCTTAAAGAAGGCGGAACCTATTATGAATTTCTTTTTGTAGTTTTCCTCGTTTCTGGAGAGGTCGCTTATAAAGTTTGAGATGAAAGTTTCGGGTACACTCTGAGCTCCGGTTACAATGTTGCTGTAAATGTTAGCAGCAACGGCGGCATCCTTTGAAAAAGCTGAAGCTATTTAATGTTCGAAAGGAGTTAAATAAATCACAAGATGTGTCAGTTATCATAAAATTACCGCGCCATCACTATAAACAGGTGTGATTATTTGAGATGTGTAGTCGTTAAATGAAATTAGTCTGCTGGGTTCCTTGTCTTTCCAAGGAAGCGGGTCCAAACTCATTTTACTGGCTAAACTAGTGGTGCAAATGAGGAGTATGATGGCTACAAATGCAAACTGGAAAAAAGTATATGTGTTAAAATTCGATCAACCCGTGGTTGTGAGTTAAAATTTTATTTTATCGTGTGACAGTGTTTTAGGAAAATTACCAATACGGAATAACCCATGTATGCTCGAGCAAAATGTGCCACTCGCTTGAGAAAAACGGCTAAATATTGATTCATCCACAAAGCACTGCCTGATTGTCTTTGTATCTGTTTGCGTTCTAGCAAAAAAAGAGAATAATTTTTACTAGAATAATATTTAATGCAAAAATGAGGTATTAAATACAGCTATGGGTTTTACCAGAATGAAAGGAGGTCCTTTTAAGAGGATGATCAGCTTCACCTGCCCTATATTTTAAGAAATTCTAGTTTAAATGTTTTATTTATTTATTACGAAGGTTAAAGGACCTCACCTGATAAAGACTTCGTCCATTGTTGCCAAAGATAGTCCAATATCATTCACTCCTAAAGAATCCTTTGTCTCTTTAAGGGCTCCCATCAAATCTGCAACTTTCAACATATCCAACCCTATCATAGGCAAAGACATTGATAACACTATTGATCCTCCTTCTGGCTTGTTAAGAATAGCATTAGGAACATATTTCTGTACAAAGTGGGCCACCTCGTCCGGGTGGCATGTGGAGGTTGTACCCATTTTCAAGTTGTAACCAGTACCTGCAAATATACAACGCGCCACTACATTTTCTTGCAAAAGTATACATGTTATATTGATGTGATGATTTGTAAACTTCAAGGCTTACAACAACAACTAACCGTAGTGCTTCTTCAAAAATGAAGAGGTACCAGAACATACCATTTTTCCGGCAGACATTATTCCAATCCGATCCCCTAAAACGTCAGCCTTAAATGTCGAGTTCAACCATTAGGAATTGCAATGCAAATTAGGTAGAATTTTTAATTACGAATACCTCTTCCATGTGATGTGTTGTCAAAATGCAAGTCAATTTTCCTCGTAATTGCAAAAGTATAGACCAAACTTCACGTCTAGTCTCTGGGTCAAGTCCACTGTAAAAATTTTGTAGAGTCAATTTTAAACTTGAAATAATACAACTTACAAATCTTCGAATATTTTATTAACTTGAGTTTAATTCTTCAAATAAATTAAGGTTGTACCTTGAAGGTTCATCTAAAAAGGCTAACTTCAATTCGATGAAACAAAGCGCCATAATAAGCATGAAATATATATTACATGGCAGACTTATAGACTTCTTCGTTTACAAATATACCTTCGTATCTCCGATTAGTGCTATGGCAAGATGAACCCTTCTCTTTTGACCTCCAGACAACTGATTTGGTTTATTTGTTAACTTTGAAGATAAATCCAACCATGTTAAAAGCTCAATCGAGTTTTTCTTAGCGTCTTTTCTGGAAAGTCCTTTAAGCTGATAGGTTGAAAAATGAGTGTCAAATAAAGTAAAAGTTACAGTCCAACACAATATTACTTCAAACAATAATTCAGTAATAAATATATACCATTCCAAAGAATTCAACATGACTCAACACACTCATCTCGTCAAAAAGAAGATTGTGTTGAGGGCATAGACCAACGTGTTTTCGGATTTCTTCCATTTCCGTTCTAATGTCCAGTCCTAACAATGTTGCTTTGCCTCCTGACGGTGACATTAGTCCTGTTTAGAAAATATTATATTAAATTACCTTTTTAGATTATGAATATTTTCTTTGAGGCGTGTTCCTTTCGAAAACTTTATAGACCTGTCAAAATCGAAATTGTGGTTGTCTTCCCAGCTCCATTATGCCTTGAAAATATAAAGACACAATTTTGAATACCAAACCCAGATACAGGAAATTAGCATTAAATTGATCATACCCCAGCAGTGCATATATTTCTCCTTGGTACATTTTTGCATTCAAACCATCAACTGCAATTTTTGAGGAGCCAAATGTCTTTTTCAAATTTTCTATGATTACAGTAGGAATCAGATCTGGGGGATCGGGTTCAAATGGAGAGTCAACAGTAGCTTTTGCGAAGCCTTCTGCGTATGGCGGGGGTTCGTTATCTACGACCTGTTTAGACGACAAGGTGTCTTTAGTTGGATTTGTAGTTCTGTCGTCCATGATCAGGGTTGAAGTATGAGCTTCATTTACAGAATAATCTGAAGGCATCGTTAAACCTTCTCTGCAATCAGGGGGATTGGCCGTTTCTACCAAAACCCGTCGTTTACCACATTGCCACTCACTGGCCTGTGTTATGAACAAATTAAACTGCGTATTAGAATTTAAGTATGGAAACTCATCATCATTTTTTATTAAATGAATCTTACTCTGAAAATATAAAGAGGAGATTTCGGAACGCCATACTGACTTGGAATAATATTATCCAAATACATTGCAAGTGTCATTAAAATTACATTATCCAAAATGAGCATTCCATAACAGGTAGCTAGACTAATTTCGATTTCTTCATTAACTTGCGTAAACATCGTATCGAATCTTCCTCCTCCAGCTGAAATATAAAAAAAACACAAGTGTCAAGTCACACGCATCCCAATATCGTTACCAATATGAAACTAGTAAAATATCCAAAATATCACAAACTTATCATCATAGCGTATCCAAAATGATATGCGTTCGGTGGCATTAGCATGTACGCGATGGTTGCCGCTGTACTCTGCGTGAAAAGTGACAAACTGACAATGTTCATCAAAGCGGTCATGATGATCCAAATGACAAGTCCCATTGTTACAGCGGTCCAAACTGAAGTAAAACAAGTAATATTAAGCACACCTGTAATACACTAGGTTTGAATTATTTCATCCGTGATTTTACCCTTTTGAAAGAAAACGGAGAAAAAGAAAGAGAAAGTTGTCACTGATGTCGCAAATAGAAACAACAACATCCAGAAGAGAAATCCGTTAAAGTCATTTTTCTCAGTTAAATTAGGATGCTCTCCAAGAGGGATTGTGAGAAATAATGCAATTAACCCAGTCCATATGAAGTACACAATCATACATGAAAGCAACCAAGATATCCACTGAATCCAACTGGAGACTCCGTGCATTTTAAGAAATTCCTGGAACAGATAAATTATAAATGTAGCAAACAAACAAAATTTTAATAAAGTAAACGCAGTAAATCACACCTTAAATCCAGTTGATCTTTCACTGTTTACTCTCATCACACTAAAAATAGGAAGGGAAAAACATAACGAGACAATTGTCGAAGTGAATAAGCCAAACACATTTACATCAGCTTCTTTCAACGTTGCAGGGCCTTGGCGGGGGGCACCTGGTTGAAAGGTACTCATCCCTTTTTTAAATGGCATTCTCGCTAGAGCAATATGAAACTAGGAAAATTACAACAACAGTTATTTAATTAAGTGTTTATCTACATTATAATACGTATGCCTTTTTCATCTCAACTCGATCTCACATTTTGAATCTCAGTAATCCCTTTCTTATCTTTAATATACTCTCTGAGCCCACGGTCAATAAATGTTTGCAAATGAATGAATCCTTGTTTATATGTAAATATATTGGATGTTGGTAGACAATAAAACTTCCAACCCAAACCCAGACTCCTAAAATTACACTGTCTGTCCCCCACATAATATTCTTCCACAGCAAGAAGCCCACCATCGGTCGAGGGAATAGTGAATGTATTATTATTACCTAGATTTTCATGTACGCGATTAAACTATTTGTTGGACCATGTCGAAATTTCATTCATGTAAATTTTAAAATGTTATTTTCAACTCACGACGTAAAGAAGTTATTTCCGTCACAGGATTATTGTCAGTTGTGGTTTCAATATAAAATCTCTTCCCAATTCGGATTTTGTACTCCATCGTAAATTTGTTGGTGGCGAGATTATTTTCCACATTTGTAATGACAACAGCTGCAAACACATTTCTACACAGGGAAGGGCTTTCTTTCAAGAAACAGAGCTCCAAATTCTTCTCTGTTTCTGAGGGCGTTGCCACCGTTGGGAAATTAACCCATTCGTGAGGACCTCGCTGATTTGTTCCACTTTCGATTGCCTGACGAAGAGCATCTTGAACATCAGATGGAGGTGCTGGTCCAGGAGTAGGCAAACTAGCTGTAAATTGAATTGGTAAAAATTTTGTATGCATATTTGTGATGAGTGAAATAATATGAAATGACACATTCCCACACCTAAAACATTTTCCACCTCTTTGTCAGACAGCTCATATGGAGCGTTAACTATCCTGTTGATAATAGCTTTAGCTAAATCATGTTTTGGGTCAGAAACCGGGATGGTAATAGCATACACCACTTTTCTTTTCCGTATATCCTCCACATCACTGGCGTGATAAAATGTTGGACATTCTGTGTCATCCGTGGTTAGAGAAGGCTGTTGCATTTGGTATGGTTGACAAGGATATGATTGAACCGGAGGGCCAGGTCTGTAGAAAGATGAAGAGGTTCGAGCAGGTACCGAGCATATTAAGCAACCCTACGACACAATAAATCGTGCATTGATAACGTTGTTGGTTTGTGAGTATTATTATGCATTTTAATCATTTTTATAGGTTGATTACTATTATCACTGTTAGTATGACTGGAAAAATGAGCTCACATCCAGACGTGCAACAATGGGTTGCTCGAATCTTGAGATTTTTCCAGACAAGGAGAAACAGTTGTCTCCAGAAACTTGACATAACTTTATTAACTTAGGAGTAAGCAGTAAGCAGCAGCAGTAACTTTACATAATTTACTTCCAATATAATATTTGAACAAAATGTCATATGATGTAAGTAGTCATGCATTATTTGTACTGTACTTGTAATACTTCTTACAACTTCAGATACGACATAGGTACGATTAAGACAAGTGATATGGGAAACTTTTATTAAGGTGACAAAACGTTAGAAGCAAAGATATAACAACTCACTGGTTAGAAGTAATTAAAGGTTGCATGGTAATTGATCGTGTTCAAATATAAAATGAAACTTACAGATAAACCTACCAAAATACCTGTTTGCGACGTTGCATGTCCATGTCAATCAGTTTCAAGAGTAAGCAGTCAAGCAGTTCCCTCATCACACCCCGTATCAAGCCTTTTATGAAATTCAAGTGTTCCTTCGCATTGTATAAGTATTCCCAAACTGTAGCCTTAAAGGTCTACATGACTTTCGAAACTTACTCATAGCTTTCCTTTCCTTGCTAATCTAAACCTTCAGAGTACAAGTAGCCCCTATGATTAAGCAAATACACCAAGCCCCTGCGCTGGGATTTTGCCCACGTGACCCTTGTTATTAAATAGGCTGGGGTCATACTGTTCTTATGCTTGATTACCATGAAACTAGCATAAATGAATAGTTTCGTGAGAAGCACCTGCGCTATGTTTAATACTTCAGCTGCCCAGTTGAGAACCGTGATTTGAAGAATTTGAGATGCTCTATACTTCATCATCGAAGTAGGCAACTTTCAAAATTTAGATACTGTCATGTTTGTATTTCTTTCTAATTGAAGCTCATGTGTCATGAAGGTGACGCAAATCGCTATCACTGTGTGATTGGGGAAAATATAAACCAATTGGAAGCGAATTAAAAAAGGCCACGATGGAGGAACCACACTTCCTGTAAAATGAGGGGTCGTTGGGAGCCAAACATAAAAACAAACTTCCACCACCCTGGACAAGATGAAGAAGAGAAGTGAGTAGTATTTCGGTTTATTTGACATTCTTGAGATTACTATGTGGACGTAACTTTCTGAATATTCAAACAATTACTATTTGATATTGTGAAGAACTTGAAAAATCAACATGCAACTACTGTTTACATTCAACCCAGTTCAAAGGTATGATATAAAGGTGTTGCGGCTAAGTATGAGGTCATCCTCCCACCAAAATGAGAACATAAAGGATGCAAATTGTAAATCATATAGTGAAGCCGATCAAGCACGTGTATAAAAGATTGACGTCATTCCAATTATTTTCAAAATAATATGGATTGACTAAGGTGAAAGAGGAAACTAAATATGACTAATATTAAATTAATTTTAGTCCGTTCATGAGCTTCTCAACACTTAATGGAGAGACCATTATTAGGATATGACAACGACAAGTATGTAGACTATTATGAGGAATCTCGTGGTCAACATACTTTTGAAATGTTCAATGTAAACGCATGTTAAAACTAAAAGTGATAGCAATTCTCGCAAAGTTGAGTATAAAATGTGTACAGCTAGCATTGCAAAGAGAAATAACTTACGTATGTAAAATATGATATATATAGATTTGAATATTTGAATTTGAATTCTCTATCGTTAGTAAAAATTGATTTTAACTGTTTCAGCAACTGGAACATACGTGGTAGTTTCTACAAATAATAAAGAAATTTTATTCAGCTCTCATTTTAATGTGGTTCAATATTTTCTATCCATTTTTTCTTCAAAATTTCCCCCAAGTCTAACATACTTATTCCACTTATCGACAAGCGCCAAGATAAGTTGGCTGAGGAATGCCGAGGTCCGATGCCCAATTAATAAAATTTATTTTATTCATTTTTTAATATTTAAGTTGTACCTTCTCCAGGGGCCTGTAGTATTTTGTATTTTGGAAACAGAAAGTTGTAAGATGTAGTAAGGTGAATACTGCAAGGGTAATAGCACAACTGGAAAGAATCCAGCTCTTTCATCTTCTCTTGTACTAGGCGTATATTGTAAAACGGTACATTTTTTGAGGAGTAATTTATCAATCTAATAACTTTGGTCTAGTTTCATACTGTAGGGTTTATTCAATTTTTCTAACATTTTGGTATATTCTTGCCCGGTAAGTGTAGCACCCTTCGCAAAAAATTCCCACCACAAAACTCCGACCATATCTCCGAAAATCTTCATCATAAACTTCAAGAAGCAAAGCTCCGTACATGACCTTAGAGGATGTCAGTAAATTACGCTCTACCCATCATCCTCCCCTGACTTTTTGATGCAACCTCATAATGATAAAGGTATGTCGAATCTCCAGTCACAAGTTGTCCAAAAAAATCCTTTTGAATCAAAAAGGTAGGAAGGCTCTTTGAATATTAAAATTTGGCATGAATACAAAAATCAAGGCTTTTAAAAAACATGAAAAATGTTGTGATAATATTTGAACCCTAATATCTAAGTGTAGAATTCACCCCAGTAAATGGTACGGGTATCAACTTAAAGACCATTTTCCCCTCTTTCGATTACTATGTAAATTAAATATTAGTAATAGTTTTCTGGTCTGTTATTGAGCAAAATTGCTTTATTATTTGTAGAAACCCCCTCGTACAACGTTTTAGTTGTATATCAAATTGAAATTATGGAAATTACTATGATTATTAGAAGGAAGAAGTTTTTGTATGTTTGGTTCAGTTGTATTTCCATTTATGTTTTAGATATTGTCTCAACTCAAATCAATATGAGCATCACGTTTTCACTTTTGATAAACAGCTTTAATGCATATTTTATAATCACAGGAAAGAGTCAATCCGACTCGAAAGTCAAATCGATTCAGAAAATACTTAACAATATATTAATGCTCAAAAATGTTTTTAAGCTACATACTTTTATTTTAAGACAATATTTTTTGATTATTGCATTTTAACCCATTATTTTTATTAATTTTACTTCTCAAGAGTTAGTAGCACCCTCATCAAGCCCCGTAACAATCCTTTAACGAAAAATAAGACAGTCGCTCTTCTCATAGTATACGCCTTTCCGTAGTTTATCATAATGGGCTTACAAGACTTTCGAAACTTTTTCATCAACTTCGTCTCCACACGGGAAGACCACTTGTGATATTTCCAAGACACAAGAAGTTTCTGCCCATTGGAATACAGGTATCCTCCAATGATCAAACACAAACACCAAAATGTCGCTGCTCCAACTGACCAAGTGGCCATTGTCACCATTGGAGCAAGCGTCATACTATCTCTGTGTTTGATTATCATGAAACTGGAGAAGATGAATATTTTTGTGAATATCGCTTGTGTCGGAATCAAAAACTTTCCTACTAGATTAAGCAATCTCACTTGAAGGATTTGTGCCGCTCTATATTCCACTCGTAGAATGGACGAAGATCGCATTCTCGAACTTGCCACGTAGGACTTCCGTCCAAAACGGAACTCTGTGACTACAAAGGGCACGAAAAGTGTTCCATACAGAAGTACCCCAAATATTGTAATGAAGAAATTCATGTAAATGACAAATATAGTGTAGCTTGGGTAGACATAAATCATAGGAAATCTTATCAGGAGTGGCCATGTCAATGGAACAACGTTTCCGGGAAGGTTGGGTGAGGTAGGTATCCAAGTAAAAAATATAACTGCAGCGCAGGTACACGAGATGAGAATTGGGATTAGCAGGAAAATACCTATTTCCGCATATTTGACATACTTAAACTTTCCCAAAAGGTAGGTTCCTGTGAAATCATACATTTTTTTCTTCAAAACCTTCAAAAAAATTAATATATAGTTATCATTACTCACTCTCGATCCTTCGCGCGTAGGTTAGAATCGTATTTAAAAGAAATATGCCATCATCCTCCCACCAAAATGAGATCAGAAACGATTCCATACATATGAAAAGTCCGACGATACAAGCAAAGATAAGATTTAGATGATTGTAATTCCTCTGAATGTAAAATCTGATTAGTTGACACAAGGAAAAGATAAGCCAAATAATGACCAGGCCGAAATTCACTGCTGAATGTCGTCTTGCTTTAGGATATCTTACAAAAATTAAACGATTTGGATCCCATGTGAAAGAATAGATTCCAAATTTTGCGAAAAGTGGGAAGACAAACTTTGCTGCGATGTACATCCTATTGGGTAACATTTTACGATTTTCTTCTGATGTAGGGGATTAAAAAGGATTTGTGAGTTGAGACTAGGAGCGTTTGCGATTTACTGGTGGTATGAGAGAAACTCAGAATTTATGAAATAAATGGTATCGTGGTCCTTGAGCGACTAAAGGATATCGGATATCTGAAGGAAAATTTTAGGGACTGGCTGGACTGGTATCGTGGTGGCTGCATTATTCAAAAGGTTAAAAGAAAGTGGTTTGTGGGACCACCCTGTAATGTATGAATTTATATTCAAAATACATAATTAATTTATATTCACATGGCTGACTACTTATTACCGCTTGAAGGTTAGACAGCATGGCGTCTACCAATCGTCTGGCTGGAGTTACATTTAAACTCATATAAGTGCTTTATTATATACTAGCTGTCCGGTCAGACATTAAGGCCGATATCGCGTAACTTTTAATCCGGGTTTAAATCAATATTTTGCATGTAAAAAGTTGGTTTAAACGAATTTATTAATAAAGGATTTACACTAAAAACCCGAATCGAAGGAACACGGGCAATAACCGTTCACTTTTTATTTTTTACAAAAATAAAACATAAAAAATAAAACATATTTAGTACTTAAACTTTTGTAAAATTCCTTGTCAATTTTTAATTATATATCACGTTTACTGTTTTTCGCCGCCTTGTGCGTCAGTACCTTTACCATACATTAAATCTTATTGCAAAACAACTAAAATTGTATAACTAAAAATTGGTAAGGAATTTTAAAAAAGTTTAAATACCATGTCTTATTTTTTATGCTTTAATTTTTCATAAAATAAAAAGCTCGCAATTTTTTCCCCATGTAATTGAATGGGAGGTTTTAGCATAAATGTTCTCTCATAACTTGGCCAAACTTGCGTTTTACAGAAAACGTATTTCAGATTCGTGATCTACGCCATAAAGTACACTAGAACCAATATTTCGTTTGGCCTGGTTTAAACTTCACTAAAACGTGTTCCCTCGTTAGTGTTATTTTAGTGTCACCAAAACTCTAAATATTCCTGTGGACAATCCCCTTATAAACTTCAAAACACTCATCCTTCGAATGGAATATATTTTCCCGTGATGAACCATAATGGGAGTGCATGACTTTCTAAACTTGCTCATTAACTTCCTTTCCCTTTTATCTTGCCAATTATGATACTTCCAAGATTCCAATACCCTTTTCGCATACAACTGGAGACATCCTGCCATTACTAAAGTAGAACTCCAATACACTCCAGAGATAACCGACCATCCCACCATCATGTAAATGGTAGCCGACTGCAAGGAACCACCCTGTCTCAGAACCATGTAGCTACAGTAAACAATCAATTTTCCTAAGGCAGTTTGAGTTGGAGCCATAAACGGACCTAGTACAATGTTTGCTGTCATTTGTAAAATTTGAATTTCTCGATATGCCCTCATTAGCAATCTGGGATTTCTCAAGCCACTCACTGTATGATAAGATTTTCTTCCTAATCGCAACTCTTGAACAATAAAGGGCACAATAATCACCCCATAGTACAAGAAAAGAAAGACGAACATATAAAAAATTGTGTAACAAGTAACCAAACAATGACATGGGTACAAAGCAACCAATATTTCAATCCAAAAAGGGGTATCCTCTGGAAGTAGGTTTCCAAACAGGTTTGGTGCTCGAGGATGAGTTAAGACATACGTTAGGTTGATAAGGATCATAATGAGAAATCCACCGAATATTAGCAACAGCCCTACTTCCATCAACATCGCGTACTTGCTTTTGTTCGGGTTGAAATTTGGATAGTACATTTCTGCAAGAAATTGATAATAAGCTTAATCACATAAATTTCTCTTTAGGCATTTTAATTTAAATATTAATCTCACTGTTCATATGGCGTAGGAAAACAAAAACTCCATTTGCAAGACTTAAAGTGTCGGAAGCATTAACCGTGAAAAGGGTAAACACCACCAGGCCCATGTATCCAGCAACGGCACAAGTGAACGCAATATTCATTTGATCGTAGTTTCCTGCCAAATTAAATTTTATAGCTTGAACGTATCCGAATAGATTCCAGATGGTGAAGGCGACCATGTTGAAATAAATTAGAACACGGCCCACTTTGGAAAATTTTAAGATATTCTTCTTCCGGTCCCAAGTATATGGAATTACTCCGTACATCGAGAGAAGTGGTACGGTTGTAGATATCAGTAAGTAAACTCGATTGCTAATCATCTTATAGGATTTTATTATCAAAATGATACAGATTCTCCTTTCAAAGATTCTAAGCGGACCTTCTGTTTCGTAAATAGGAAAATTCTCAGAATTTGTAATGTCAACTGTCAAGTTGAAAAGGTGAATAGCTGCGGTTATAAAGCATTTGAATGTGGCTTTAAAAACATTTTTGAATGCTTTTATCTGTCTTTCAATTTACTGGTGGATAATTGCTGAAAATTAGCTTAATTTTGTCATTACAATTTTACTTTGCAAATATATCAATCAACTCAAAATACACGTTTGGAGAAGATTATGCCAAGCTCAAATGTACGTCGTCATTCGTCGTATATGTTTTTATACGCTTTCATGTACCGGGAGTAGATGTATGATATAGCTGATGACTGTCAATTTTTAGACATTTATCTCCAGTCTCCAGTAAAATTTTATTATTTTGTCAACAATTCTGGTGAATGTTTTTATTTTGATGAAGCCTGATACATGAGTGATGTATGATTATGGTAAATCTACATTTTTAGTTTGCATTATCATCATTTAATTTAATGTCAGTCAAATCAAATACAAAATTGTATCTAATTATCGCTCGATTTACGTGAGGATATTAAATCATAGAAATCCTGCATGCACATTTTCGAATACACATTTTATTAGTAAACTTTTAATTCAACATGATTCATCAGAACGATCCATTTTTTACGAATTCAAGTTCAGTTTTATTTGTTGAATATGTTGAAATTGACATTTTAATAATTTAACAAGCGATGGTTTAACCTTTTTATTAGTGCTTAAACGTCAACAAAGTCCTAAAAATTCCTCTGGACACGCCTTTCAGAAACTTTAAAACCGTCAATCTCTTAATAATATAAGTCCTCCCTAAATTGGCTTTACGATTTCCTAAATTTTCCCATTAACCTTTTCTCCTCCCTAGTATTCCAATCGTGATATTTCCACGAGTCCAAAACTTTCTTCCCATTCCAGTAAATATATCCACCTATCATTAAAAATACACATCAAATCCAGTGCCCAGGATATCAGCATAAATCCAGAAGCAGAACGTAATCCATCTAAATGTTTTATGAGCATGAAACTAGCAAACAACACCAGTTTTGTTGAGATTGAGCTGGAACATACAAATATTCCATCCTTTTATGCAAAATCTGAATGGATCTGTACACCAAAATGAGATTAGCAGGTTTTCGAAGACTTTCAACCGACAGATATGATTCCTGACCCATGCTAAGCTCATTAACTGTGAAAGGCACTACAAGCACTCCGTCAATAAAGTGGAACAAACAAAACGTGACTAAGATGGTGGTCATTATGGTTGTGAGGTAGTGAGGAAACAAGTAAACCATGGGGAACCTAATTAAGATAAATGTACCTTCAGGAATTTCACTTCCAATCAGACAAGAAGCCATCGGAAACAAGTAGAAGAATACGCAGGAGCACACAGTTGCAAATGAAATGGCACTGGTTAAGAGAACAATTAAAACATCGAACATTTTTGAGCGTCGATCTGTGTTAGGGATGTAGTTGGGAAGATACGTGCCTACAATATAAAAAACATTGAGTTGGAACGTGTTTTTAAAAACAAGTAAAAACAAACTTACGGTTGATATAACGGAGAAACACGAGGACAGAGTTGTTGCACAAATAGCATTCTCTTTCAAATATAAAAGCCACCAAAAAGGCTTCTAGAATCAGCAAGGCCATTACAACGCAGGTAACATTTAAATTGAAGTTTCCTAAATCTTCTTTTAGGTAGAACCGAATGGATTGACAAATGACAAAAAAGTAGTCCAGGCTGCAACGGACATTAGGTGAATCCTAAAAAGTTGTTATTGATATCGAGTAGGTTCATTGAAGAGACGAGTTCTCAAATTAAATAGAAAAGGAGGACTGCATCCCAGCACCGAAGCCAAGAGTGAGAGAAAGTATAAAATAATGTAGAACCTATTGCTGAGCATTTTCCTTTCCAAAATAGTTGGGAATTAGTATTTCTGAAATAATCCTCGAGTTGCAAGTTGTCCTCAGCTAGTCAACTTCCTCCTTCAACTTCTAATTGCACACTGCGTTTGAGAGGTGCACTAAACTTAAAACATATATTTGGAGAAGAATGTGCCGAGCTCATGTCATTATAATATGTTTTTGCTACGCATTTATACTACTGGAAAGGTTGCTGTACAAAGTTTAAACAATTAATTAATTAACAGTTTTCAAATTTGTGAAGAGCAGGAGCTGATTTGTCTGTACGGAGATGTCGAATCTGAGTCATGTTCTTAAGCTCGTACTATTGATATCTCGTTTGGTTTCTCCGATGTAGAGTAATCCACACAAACAAGGGAAACTGTAAACTCCCGATTTTGTCTTTATGATTTGTGAGGAATTTTTGTATCTTGATTCCAGTATAGTATCCAACGTTGAGGTCCAGGGAATTTGTTAATAAGCATGAGACGTCATCAGTTTTCCGATGTAAGGAATCGCAAACCATTTTTCTGAATCTCTGTTGTTTCTTGTCTTTGTTGTTAAATATGTTATTCTCTTATCCATGAGTTTTTCGGGGTAGCCGTTTTTAATGAGAATTTCTTTTTTGCATTTAAATTCTTCATTCAAGTTTTGTGAATTGTCACAAATTGAAATGGCTCGGGTTATGAGAGAATCAATTACAGAGATCTTTTGAGAGTGATGGTGGAATGAGGAGAAATCTAGGTAACGATTGCTGTGTGTTGATTTTCGATAAACTTGCTTATGGATTATTCCGTTTTCATCATATTTGGCTGAAACGTCTAAGAATGGAAGCCAACAATTATTTTCTTCTTCTTTTGTAAATTTAATACTTACATGGAATGCATTCAGCTTGTTTAGGATTTTTTCTGTGCTTCTTTTCCGAATAATTGCAAAAACGTAATCCACGTAACGATACCATATTTTAATCGAAGGTTCTTTAGGAATTATTGAAACTTCAAGCTTCTGTAAGAAAATCTCTGCAATGAAGGGGGAGAAAAGGCTGCCCATAGTAGTATCGCTGTTTTGGTTGTAGAATTTATATGTAGTCAATAATCTAGTCAGCTTTAATGCAATTATATTTTTAAAAAGTAATTTGAAAAATGTGAGTGTCCTGTGAAAATCTCGTGAAAAATATCTATAATTTACTACAAAGCTATTTAGCAACATCCTCATAATACTTTTTGATAGCCGTCTGATAAACTTCAGAACAGAGAGCCTTCTTATTGTATAGGTTTTCCCGTAGTTGATCCTGATTGGAGTACAACTCTTTCGAAATTTGCTCATTAGCTTCTTATCTGCTTTCGAGCCCCAGTCACGATTGTAGTACTCTCTTCCCGTACAACTCCATGTAGCCTCCCATAAGCAAAATCAAGCTCCAAAACATCGCCACTCCAGCGCTCCACGCAAACAACATTATTACATTAGTTAGATTCATGTTGTTACCATGCTTGATAATCATAAAGGTACTGGAGACCGCTAGATTCCCAAACAATGCTTCAGTTGGAAAGAGCAAGTACCCAAATACGGCATTTGTCTTCTGTTGGAGAATTTGAATTCCACGATATGCTGGGATAAGCATGGAAGTCTTTCGCAATTCCGGAACGGACGCATAAGACTTTCTTCCCATTCGAAATTCCCGAATGGCAAAAGGAACAACGATAACGCCATAAACAAACATGATAATTGTGTGGGCGTAGAGAAATAGGCTAATGACGAACATCAAATAGCAAGGTTGAAACTGACCAATTAAAAACCTTACGAAGCCATTTGTGTCCGAAGGGAGAACACTCATCACGAGAAATGGAGAATTCGGAAGGAGAAGGATGTACAAGGATGAAAGACACAAGCACAACATTTTAATGCTTCCCAACAATATTATGAACAGCGCTGCTTCCATAAGATATGCGTATTTACTCGTTTCAGGATCGTAGTTGGGAAGGTAGACACCTAAAATATTTCAAAATCGGGGAAATGCTGCCATAACTTGTTTGATTTTAGTTTAAAGTGGTTACAATGTTTCAATTAAAACTTACGGTTCATATGACGCAAATAGAGTAGCAGCGAGTTGAATTCCGATAGTAGCTAATTTCTTCCCCGTAAGTCACAAGCCAAAATTCCTCCAACGCAATCAGCGCCACAATAAGCCAAACATACGTTTCATTCAGTCGATTGTAATCCTTTGCTAAGTAAAACCGTGTTGATTGAAATGCCTCGAACAATATCCATGCGAAAATCATCACAATGTTGAAATGAGCCATCCTGTGACCATGCTTTGAAATTGTGATTAATCGCTTCTTTGAATCCCAGCCGTAGGGCATCATCCCAAAAAAGGTTAAGAATGGGATGATATAGCTTATAAAGAGGTACATTCTTTTGCTAAACATTTGTCTTGTGATACACACTAATTAAACGTATCACGTCCTTTACCCGACCACTTTTTGCC
>JAHZNA010002789.1:0-15232 GCA_027743935.1 Sinodicranocentrus sp. ZH6 | reverse complement strand
TTTGGCCCAAAATATAGATCAGGATAGGTCTTGACCAAATGTACCTATGTACCAAATTTGGTTGAAATCCGTCGACGTACGTAGCCAGGAGGAAGCGAACTATTTTGTAACTTTCTTCCCCCCTGACCCCCCGGAGGTTGACCAATGAAACTGAAAATTTGCATAGCGATTACTCTTGACCTAAGGAATCATTATGTTAAATTTTAACGCATGATATCATAAGAAAAAACAAAATTACCCCTCCCCCTACCCCCGGGGGACGGCCGATTTGGCCCAAAATATAAAATTTGCATGCACGTAATACAAGGCACTTAGGCAGACGTAACGAATGCAAGACAAATGCCAATGGAACTAAGTGTATTACCATTACCATGCATTCTGCTGTTAGTTATAAGATATACTGTCTTCGCATCGCAATCATTCATCAAAGTCAAAACTGTGAAATGCTTAGGTGTCAAGTTTCACTGGACTGGAAAATATTTCATTATATTCTTCCATTTCAACTTTTCTGTGCTGTCGTACCAGACTGTCATTTTGGTTCAGTGGCTGATGAATAAGCCAAGTACGACTTCGTGCTCCTGTAAAATGTCAGTTTATGTTAGAGAAAATTCAAAAATTAATAGTAAGATTATCAAAATTGGAATAATAAGGTTGACAATTGATATGACAGAATAGGACGAAAAATAAAATTAATACGAAAATAGTATACGATACCTTAAAAATTTAAATGATTTCCACTCATTTTTGGTTTCTCCCTTTTATGAAATTTTGGTCCCCTCTCACCTACCTGTCATCAACCTATCAAATCTTCATGCATAAATAAAATTCTAAAGATGTACAAAACAACCAGATGGCCATGTTTCCATCAAGCCTCTAAAAATTATTAATTACGCTATGCATATAATAACTTGTTTTGCCCGATTTCACATTCAAATTCCCCAGTAAATTCATTTCGGTTAAATTGGTATAAGAAAACGGCTAAAGTTTAGAATTGGAGCATATATTCATACAAAAATGTTGTTGGCTTCTGGAATTATAAAAGAATTTAGAAAAATTCTTCCCATCCTTAATTATTTTCACGCCATTCCATACAACTGGAACAGGGAACGGAACCGATTGGAAGTGAAATCTTTGAGGAGTCTAAAACTCGTCAATTTTCGTCTTCGCCTCGCCTTCATTTACATACTTTTTGTTATTCTCCAGGTGATTCATTCCTGGCAAGGATCTGGAATCCTGGTGAAGACGCATAGCGTCATGTTTCTTGCATGCTATTTCATGCTATGGCCCTTTTGCTATATTGGGGCAGCGGAACCGGACGCTGTTGTTGGGCTCTTTAATGCTATGCTGGACTATGAAGAACGTCACTGGAGGAAAGGTTTGAAAAATGTGTAAAATCATTGAGTGTGTTTTTAATACTTTTTTCTCACTTTCAGAACCACTGGAGAGAATGTCCAAAGGAGAATTCCTTATGACAAAAATGATCCTTACAAGTTGCAGTCTAACTGGATTGTATTTCCCGGTTTTGTATCACTTGGACATTTTCCGGAATCCTTGTTTCCCCATGTATCTCGGCTACTGGTTGTCAGATCAATGTCAATCTAATCAGCTTGGACAAGCCCTTCCAGCTACATGGACTGTAAATGAAATCTGGACAAAAGTTGGAATAATTTTTATTTCCTGGATAAACTGGAATCTTATCAATACTGGCTTCATCATATATCTCGCTATGGTTCCCCTCCTTCAAGCAAGATGTTTCATCTCTTTTGTCTCCCAATATGGAAAAAAGGTTTCAAAAATTGAAGCCCCTCAAGCCCTCCGCCTTCACACCATGGCATACCGAGAGCTTCAAGTGATCTCTGTTCAATATCGGCTTCTCTATTCAAAACTGCTAATTGGTGTTTTCATGATAGGGATGATGGTCACAGAAATAATTTGCTTGTTTGGGACAATCAAATTTTTGAAAGAAGAAGGATCCAAGGTCAACTCCCAAGTTGTGGTGTACATGTGGTGCTCTGTGTCAAGCAATATGGCAATCATTTGCATTTGTGGGAGGCTGGCAGATGTCTACCAAAATGCGAAAAAGGCAAGACAAGCTATTCAAGGGAATTACGCATTGATGAGGAATAAATGGTTTATCAGATTTTGTAAGAGTTACCCCCACATGAGGGTGTACTTTGGGGGGAGTAATTTTCTAGAGAAAGAGACAATCTTGAATATGGAGAGTTTTGTGATTGATAAAACAGTCAACTTACTTTTGATAAGTTAGAAAGGGGATGAAATTGGTAGTCTTGGGGGTAACGGAAGATAGGGCTGGATTAAATAGTTGGATACTGTAGCTGCATACATTTCACTTATTAATAAGGATTCATTATTCAAATAGTATGATGTGGAAAGTAGTACACAAAATTTAATATATTATGCCTATCTTTTGAAGAAATAAATATAAATAAAGTTTATAATTTACAAAAGTATGTTGGCATGATAAATTGGACGGTTTTAAACAAACATAAAAATAAGTTTTTACAGTGCTAGATATCCTCGTGAAACTGTACAGGCACTAGTGATAAGTATTTAATTTAATTGTTGTGATCGTGACAGCATTCTTGTAGAGTTAGGAGGTAAAATAAATACTGCTTAACTTCAAGCGTAGTTTGCATAACTAACTTACATGCTTAAAACTTGTGGCAACCAGCACAATCTCACCCTTACCACCTACCACAAAGCCTAAGTCATAAGTATTACCTAGACCCTACACCATTCATGCTATCTTTATCTTATGTATGTTAACACCTCATCCTGAGGCAGCACCATACTGCATAAAACTCATGCAGCAAAGACCAGCTAAGCAAGATTTACATTTATGGACTTCGTCCAGAAGGTTGTCCAGTTTCTCCTCCTCCAGACTGCAAGTTCAGTGTTCACTGTAGTGCAGCTGGAGTATACTTTATTTTCACGAATCTACTAATAATTGTTAAACGATAGTAATACGAATAAAGCTATTTACTATGTCGTTATTTGTCACTATATAAATATGATTCCGTACTACATTAATTTGCACATATCCGAGTTTTGTCATAAAAGTCACCTATACATGAACAGACGAGAGGGTAATCTTCGAAATAATAATCCCACCGTCACAAACTTAAGTATTAGAATAGAAGTAATAAGTTCCTCTCTCTATTAGAATTAGAATTCACATAATCCTCATTTTCCAGTCGTAGTACAACCTTCCTAATAAACCATGATTAATACACGAATGATAAATTGACTACTTGACATACACACACAAAGTAAACACGCACTCAATCATATTAAGACTCCCGACACAATTCCTTTCTATTATTAATTAATTAATTAATTAATTATTAATTAATTACATTAAATACATCCTAATGCCCTCATCTCTCGTTTTCTCGGCACACCTATAAAAATTCTCAAGCAAAAACGAAACGAAAAAAGTCATCCAAACATCTCAAATCTCTACCACACTAACTACAGTTGTCAAATTACTCACGCATATGCATACCTATACCTATAAATAAACGAAACCTAAATGAAGTACCCCATTATTATAATTTTTCCGTCATGGAAAGGGATTAAACATTGAATGTCTGTTGGGATTATTTGAGAATGTTGAAATAGCGATACAACTTATGTACTTTAGTTACTGCCATTGTGTATATTTATTTTCAAGCCAATAAAACCCATCCCATGGATAGGAGGATAGGGATCATCCATTGATTGATGTATGTAATGAAATGAAAACCATAAAACACTCACAAAAGAAACATCACGAGCCTGCCAGTTAATATTTTACCTTTTTCAAGAAGAATACTATGTCACTTTGTAGTCAGTCACCAGTGTAGAGCAAAGCCATTTTTGAACGACATTTTTTATCTTCTTCTTGGTCATCCATCACTTTTGTGAATGCATTCATTCAGCAAACATTTTATTACCCCCGAACCCAATTTGCTTTCTTTTCAAAATATGGATCAATGTTCAACATATAGTGATAGCACAGAGCAAAAGTGCTTCTTGTGCTTTAGTATATTTCCAAAGGAAATTGACATTGATAATCTTCAAAGAAAAAAATTCAACGGGACAGTCGCCTTTGAAATGCTAGTCCGCTACTTGAATATTAATATTTTGAAAGAGGAGGAAGAACCGGAAGTGGTGTTTTGTCCCGGATGCACTCCCCTAATGGCAGAGTTTTGGGAGTGGTACAAAAATCTGGAGGCAGTGCGCCTCTGTCTGAATAACTGTGTGCAGTCATTGTGCAAAGTTATGGAGAACGGGAAGCAGGCTCAAGGTAATCTGGAAGCCTGTGGTGAACAGGGCATCTTCAAAAACTTGAGGAAGGAAATGTTCACAAAATGTAATTATCTATTTATAAATCAAATGTTCATTAAGTTTTATAGAAAAAAATCAATTCAATTTATTTATTTTATTTTTTCGATTCTGGTTTATTTCAAGGTCGAGCTAAACTGCTATCAAAACCAACCGTAAAAATTTCAAAGGTCGTTGTCCCACTTTTAAGCACAGATTGCATAACTCACAGCTGCACCCTGGCTACTGTGGACACCAATGATGAAATTTTAGTCTACAATGAAGAAAATAAAACTTTGAACTCTCAAATCTCACCAAGCCAATTCAACATTACTGCTGAGACAATAGTAATTGATGTCCCTGTTTCACGTGTATCCCCTCAAGGAGGGCAATTTGTTCCTTTGAAAATATCAACCCTTTCCACAAGCGCAACAGATACAATTCAAGATTTCAGCAGGTTTCAGAATTTCACCGTGTGCCCATCTTCCTTCCCAACCCCAACCGAAGAGGAGCTTTACCCACCTGGGGGGATTTACATCAATCCATATAAACCGTTACTGTCACCTATTGAGAATGATTTCGACCCATATTCCAATTCATCTGTCACGAAAGGCAACTTTACAAATGATCATGTACTAACTCAATCGATGCCCTTAACGGAAACCATGTTATCGGAGAATTTCCAAGGTGAGCTCACTGGTGGAATGTCAAGGACCATAGGGTGTGAATTTCCTTGCTGTAAAATTAGTGAAGGTTTTAATCCTCCATCAATATTTCCGAATAATCCAATTAACTCCTGGAATCCCATCCTGGGTCCTGATTTTAGTAACTATTTTGATGAAGTGCCACAGGTTTTCTCTAATCCTGATTTCAGGGGAAATCATTTCTCTGAGTTTCAAAGTAGCTTACAACAACAACATCTTTCTATATCGCAAAAGCCCAAGAATCAAAAAACTGCAGAAAAAATTATCCAATGTTTCTATTGCAATTCCAAGAAAACTTTTTGTGAAAAAAAGGCGTTAAACTTCCATTTAAAATCCATTCATAGTTTAGAATATTTTGGGGGTCATTTCCCCCCAACTATTGATAATGATGCGCTACAAAGCTGCTTGGATGATTTTAAACAGCGTCTTCCAGATACAAAATGGTCGTGCACAATTTGTCAAAAAACATTTACAAAATGGCCAAGTTTGAAGGTGCACATTTTACAAACTCATATTTCCCAAGTTGTCAAGAAGTTGACACTACCATCTGAAGAAAACACACCCGAGAATGTTGAACCAAATGATGTTATTTCTCAAGGTCAACAGTAGCCTGCTCTCAATTCCAATCAGATTTTTTTGAAAAGGAGAACAAAACAATTGCGATTTATTTCTAAATTTGTAAATTTTATGTAAGAGTCATGTCCCATTTTATGATAAAGCTTTTCTAATGAATAAATAATTTCTTCTAAGGTTTTATTTCAAAATTGTGAAACTATATTACAACGCCTACGCATTTAATTATTTGCTTTCGAATCAGACAATCTCTCAGACTCATTAAGAATGTGAATTGGCTCCAGTAACACATCTTGAGGATTCTCCAAAGCAATCAAAACTTTATTAAAGTGTTTATCTTGAATATGAACTTTGAGAGCGTACGGGCGCTTCATCATTCTCGAACAATAAGGACACCCCACACTTCCTGATGGGTATCTCTTGTGCTTATCGACAAGCACTCTAGTAGCGTTTTGAAGTTGAGGTTCACTCACACCAGGAGGAATTGTGCTTGAGTAGAGTTCCATAATGTGAACTTGAAGCATGTGCGTCCAGCTGTCACTCGGGTTGAGGGAGGTTTTCTCACAAAAGTCGCATATAAACTTTCCTCCTCCTCTCCTCTTGGTATCCCCGTGATGAGTTCTTTTGTGGTGGAGGAGGCGCTGATACTTTTGAAAAGTTTTTCGACACTTGTCGCAAGTAAATGTGTAACCTGTTTTACGACCTTTATCCCGTATCAAGCGTCTCTTTGCTAAGGACTCTGTGCTCACAATTTTTATTGTAGAAGAGGGTAGCTCAACAGAGAAAGGTATTGCAAACTTTTCCTCACTTTCGTCCAAATCCGAGTCATAGTCTCCTTCGATTTTTAAAACTGGAGACATAATCTCCATTTTTTCCAGTTTTTGAGCTGTAATATTTTCTCTCTCCAAAAATGAAAGAAATATACTCCGTGAAATGTTTTGAAAGAATGACTCAAAGAAATTATTCATGGAGTTTGGAAATCCTGGAAAGTATTGCATGATATGAGGTTATGCATTGTGGAATGCATAAACTTCCGAGTTTTTACGGAGGAGATGCAGCTGATCCCTCCGAGCTTCCTGAATTCTATATTCTTCACCAGTTTTTCCAGTTCTCAAGAGTGGAAAAATCAATACTGGATAAAAGCATACTGTGTGTGTATACTCGTATGTATTCCAGTTTCATTCCGGAGAATGCGAGAACAAAGAGAAATGCGTCATGCATGACTTCAGCCAATGGCATGCCGCCATGTAGTGATGTAGAATGATTTCCCTCATTCATAAATATTAAATTAAATATGTATTCTAATTGAAATACATGATCTTTTATGGCAAGAAAATAGCTGGACAAAATCAGAGTTGAGCTGATAGCTGTTCTAAAAATCTGTTTTTTAATTGTAAGCTTCGCATGAATGAGATGCGGAATGAGGATGTGAACCCGATAAAGAGATAATTAGGTGGCTCCTCCCAAGTAGATTTATGATTGGAAGATAGTTTAATTTAGGCTGAGATGAAGGCTACTGTGGTGTGGGGACCTTCGTGAATGAAGCTGCATATGAAGCTGTAGAAAGAAGGGAAAAGGTAGTTCTTGCTGTGTTGTCTGAGATGTGATGATGTGCAGTAAGTAAATGTCATTGGTGGGTATATATAGGCATATGTGACAATCGTGGTGACATGATGGGCATCAAAGATACCATTTGTTTTTATGTACAGAAAAATATTAATGCATCACATATTTATACATCCTCCAGTCAGAAAAATGTACTTGCTTCAATGCAGCTACATATTATATTCTTTTAAGGGCATTTTAACGTGGACATGATTCATGTACACATATTTTTGACACACACTGGCACCGGCATGTCACCACAATTTGTGCATTCACTTGGGTTTGGGAAAGATAGTGAACCATAAGCTGAGGAATTGTGTTTCGAATGTAAAACCAGTCAATAATTTTTTAACTTGACTAAAAATGAATCCAGTTAATATTAAAATGGAGACAAGTGTGTCAAATGCTCAGTGCTTCTTGTGCCTTAACTTTTCCGCAAAAGTGGAAAATTCAGTAGAGAATATAAAAGAAAAAGAAACATCCTTCAAACTGCTATTGCGCTATTTGAACATTGACATTAATAAACAGAGCGGAATGTCAAGTGCTGGAGGAATTGGTGGAGTGATGTTTTGTGAGGAGTGTGTGACTACCTCGTAATGAACTTTTGACAATGGTACCAGAACCTCGAAGGGGTGCGCCTTTGCTTAACTAACTGTCTTCAGTCGGTGTCCCAAGTTTTAAAGAAAAATGAAAACATCCCAGTTCAGGAAAACTTCCAGAATCATATGGGTGCGGACTTGGAGGTGTTAAGGAACGCTGTAATATCAAAATGTAGTAAAAAAGTAAAAATTACAAGCTTTAATTTTATTAATTTATGAACAAAATCCTGTTTGAACTCTAATCCATTTGTTAATGTTTGAACAGGTCAAGATAAACTCATGCTCAAACCAAGGATTACTCTGTCGAAGGTCACGGTCCCGACTACAAAGATAAAGAAGGAAACTTCCCTTCCTGCAGAAAGCTGTAGTGACTCACAAGCCATTCTGACAAAGAAGGAGAAGGATACTTTAGAAGTTTCTTCAAGATCTTTCTGCTGCATATTTTGTGATGACAAATTCAACTCCACTTTACATCTTCAAAACCACTCTCTCATTAACCATACATTTCTCCTGTTTACCCAACGACTTCCTGAAGGCACAACTGAAGCAGAATTACAACTAGCCATTAACACCACAATGAACATCCATTTGAGCGTGGTGTCGGATTGGGGGTGCAATTCTTGCACATCACCATTTTTTTCCAGGGATGAGTTTCAAATTCACATTTTAGAATCTCACTGGAACGAAGTTAATTCGAGCCTGAGGAATGACAAGGAAAACTGGAAAGTTACAATCGAACCTTTGCCCCACTAGAAACTCACCTTCAACAGAAAATCTCATTGGCAGATGTAAAGAAAAATGCATTTAAATGTGACCAGTGTGAAGCAAGCTTCAACCGAAAGGCCCATTTGCAACGTCATATAATTGTTCATTCTGACGTTCGTTCTTATCAATGTGAGTATTGCAATCGAAGGTGTAAACTGAAAGATAATCTTGTAACACATTGTAAAACAGCTCACACTACAGCCTTTTTCAAAACCATGATTCCATCGAATGTCACTGAAAGAGAAGTTTCTGCGGCTGTAATGAAACTTAGTCGTCGTGTTAATCAAAACAAAAAGGGGTGCTCCGTATGCCAAAAAGTGGTGAGCAACATTAAATTGCATATGCTGAATAATCACCTCCTCGACGTAATTAAACGGCTAAAAATGGAAGAAAATGCATAAATTATGTTAGAATTTTTATACTTTTATGAATTTATAATAGGTAATGCTACTACAATATTTGTTAGTTAATAAAAATTTGCAAGTAATTTTTGCTTTTATAACAAAATCAACACAATTGGCTGTTTTTAAGCAGAGCCACCATTAAACTGTCATTAAATTAAATTCATGTACGATTAAAGGTGTTATACTGACTGCGATAACAGTCTACCGTCAACCATTTCGTTAACATCCGTCAATGGATCATCAATCAATCAATCAATCAATACATGAACTACATCAATATCAATTCAGTTTTCAAAAAAGTCATACAAGTCATTCTACATAGTATCATCAAGCCTCAATATTCATTTTGTTGAGAATTTTATACATGTAGGAAGGTAGTTTTTTTTCAAAAATGTCCCAACTTTGTCTGCTTTCAGCCAAGAGGAACTGCAAACTGGAGAATACTCCACGAATGAGGACTTTGGAAGAATATTCCATTAGTCCATGCTAGACAAATTATACTCATTCTATACCTTCACATGCGTACATATAAATTTACTCATCGTCAGGTCAGGTCAGTCACATTATTTTTGTTCGAAAATAATTTAAAGTTGATTATTGTCGGCATATTTTGTGCCTAAATTCTTTTTAGTGCAAGTATGATTGTGATATTCCTGAGAATATATATTGCATCAATGAAATGATCAAAGTACACTCCATGCACTCCATCCCTTAATGTACTAATTTATGTAGAAATATAATGAAAAACTGAGTCTTTCGTGACTTTGTCATTAGTGACAAAATAAAGAACCAGTTCAGCTTGTGTGGTCAGTGCCTAATTTCATCATAGAAATGCAGTAATGCAGCATCCGCATTTAGTGTATTTTTCCCACTTAAAATTGTTTCTTAGACGACTAAAATTTTGGTAAATGGGCAAAATACATGTGGATTCCACATTCAGCATTTCTATCATGATTTCGTATTTTCGTATGTTATAAAGGTGCTGCTAAGTTAGTAAGTAGCTGTCTGCTTATGAAAACAACATTTTGATATACTGAGGAAGCATACCTGACATGTGGTCCAAGTCCAAGACCCAAGTATCAGAGATTCCTTTTGGAACTTAGAATTACACCCTTGTGCATATAAAAGTGTAGAAAGGTATTGAAGTAGCTTTGCATTCAGCCAACTTCATGGAAAAGATAGGGGAACCTCGTCCTTGATCTTTCTTGAGCATCTTTCTGGGTGCATTACTTGCATTATTCATCACCGGCACACGAATAACGGAGAGACATATAAACAAAAACATTTTTCCTTGAGTTCTGTTGTTTGGAATAAAAGTTCGAAACATTAAATTAGAGATGAATCCAGCTAAAGCTAAAGTTGACCATGGGGCTCACAATCAGTGCAGGTTGTGTGGGAGCTTTTGTCCGAAAGTGGAATGTGGTGAAAAGAATTCAGTGGGTTGGGGGCATTGTTTCAAAATGTTATTGAGATATTTGAACATTGACCTAGTGGACAACTCTTCTTCCATTGTTTGTGATGGGGTGAGATTTTGTGAGGGGTGTGGGGTCGTGATGAAAGAATTTTTTGAGTGGTATCAAAATCTTGAAGCGGTTCGTCTCTGTTTGAGTAATATTCTTTTGAATGTATACCACATTTTGAGGAAGAGAGAAGATTCGAAAGTTCAACTTAGATTGAGGAGCTCACACGAGGGACAGTTTAGTCAAGGTATTTTGGACTCTGTGAGGAATACAATGATGAGTAAATGTAAGTATTACAGATATTTTTGCATGAAATTACAATTACAAAATTATAAGGTAAAGCTTGTCATGTACGGCAAATTTAATGTTATTTTTATATATTTTTTAAAAGGTCAAGACAAGCTCGTTTCTAAGCCAAGAGTGAACCTGAACAAGATTCAAATTTTGGAAGTTGAAAAAGCAAAGACTGATTTGAAAACAGAGACGATATTACCATGCCTTAAGAAAGAAGGAAGACCTGTCTGTAAAATTTGCAAGAAAACTTTCAGTCACAATTGTAATGCCACCCAGCATTTTATAATGTGTCATACATTCCTCCACTTTTCCCCAGAGTTGCCCATCGGCACAACTCAATCTCAACTGGAAAATGTCATTAGAGCTATTACTGAAAAATATGTGGGTAACAGTAATAAACGCCTTGGTTGCAGCTCATGCGAAAAGTTATTCCAAAAAAGACATTTACTTCGGCTTCACATCATTACAACTCACAAGAATGAAATTATCCACTTACTCCAGAATACAGGAGAGCATAATGACGAAGCTTCCACAATTAATCATCACTTGTGTGATATTTGTCAGAAATCCTTCAAAACCAGAGGAGCTCTTGTTCTTCACAAGAAGTTCAACCATACAGCTGCATCCACGCAAAAGGATTCGACAAAACACTCAAGAATTGGCAAAAGTTCACCAACTTCAAATCTGGAACGTCCTCGAAAGAAAATACAGAAAGGAAAATATCCATGTAAATATTGCAGCAATACTTTCGCTGCTGAAGTCAGTGCTCACCGTCATTCCCTGGACCATCACACTTTCTTCCATTTTTCTAAACAATTGCCCCCTCATTCCTCTCAACCCAGGTTGGAAGAAGCTATCGAAATAGTAACGAAAAAGATTGTGAATGAGAAGATTTTGAAATGCTACAAATGTGTGAAGACATTTAATCATAAATGTAATATACGCACTCACATTATCAAAGCTCATTGGAGCGAAATTATGGACCAGCTTAAAACAAAAGACAACATAGCTTCCAGAAAACCACTTCAAAGTTACCTTCACAAGTGTGATGTTTGCAAAAAGTCCTTCAAAACCAGAAGGACTCTCGTTCTCCATAAAAAATATCACAAAGAGATTCCTGTATTAAAGAAGCCCACCATGACACCACTGCTGAGGAAGACCACCCACCCTCAAAACCATACTTGCAAGTTTTGCAGTAAGACATTTACCCTTCGATGGAATGTTTACCGACATTCTATTCAATGTCATACATTTCTCCATTTCTCCAAAAGGTTGCCTCAAGGCGTCACCCAGAGCAAGTTTGAAGAGGCTATTGAAACTATTACTAGAAATCATTTGGACGAGAAAAGTTTGACATGTATTCCATGCAAGAAAACTTCCATCAAGAGAAATTTCGTGCGAAGTCACATTGTTAAAATGCACTGGAATGAAATTGCCAATGCCCTCGGTGAGAGAGGTAACAAAGTTATCGAGGACCCCCCAGAAAAAAATCATGCCAAGATTGAAAGCCACAGAAGGGCGTCCAGCGAGGTGAAGGAAAGTGTTCAAATGCCTCTGACAATAAAGGAAGAATTCCCTCAATTCTACTTCCCAAGTTATCTTGGGAAAAATATTTTTAGCTCGAGTATCCTCCCCATAATTTGCAACACTCCTCAGTCGAAGTCAGTCTCTCCCGATGAAAGGCTGAAAGTAGAAGCGACAAGTTCAAAAGACCAAGGTCCTTGTAATTCAGGAGCAATAACCCATTTGAAGTCTGGACCAGAAGAACTTCACAAATGCTCATATTGTGGACGCCCCTTTAAAAACGAAGACGGACTGACTCACCACTTGACAACAATTCATACAAGAGAACTGTTCGAAAATGTGCTTCCGGCTATTGTCACGGACAAGCAGTTGAGAGCTGCAGTTTGGGCGCTAATCAAGAATTCATCTTCTACAAACAAATTCTTGTGTAAGCTTTGCTCTTTTGAGAATTCCAACTCGAGTAAGATGAAAGTGCACGTTTTGCAAAATCATATAGATCAGGTGGCCGGGTATTTAAAAGTCAAGAGAGAAAACCAAGAGGAGGATGAGGCTCCGGAGGAAATTGAGTTGTAATTGTAATTATTTTGACAGCTTTGTTCCACAGACAACATAGGAGCAACGCAAAATTTTAGCAAATTTAGATAAATGTCATGCGACCGCCATTGATTTTAGTATTCTGTTAGTTAATTATATTTAAGTGTTAAAATATTCAATGAGTAATGAATAAATGATAAAGTAGTAAAAATAAACTTACATAATGTTTTACAAAATATTGATTAATCCAACTTAATTACAGAACATGAATGAAAAATTAGGATTGTTCCAGAGCACCCCAAAATTTAAATGTCAAACAATGCAAGGGTAAGATGAACCATACCTCCAACCTTGCTTCGGCATTTGCAAACCAGAACAGAATAATGGGCTCGTTTTATTACGCCAATAAACCTCAAAACGAACAAGTGAAACCAGTTTAGAGTTCCCAAAATGGATTTTATTTTAATTAGTGAACAAGTTCGAGATTTTAAGATTATGTGAGAATAAAGGGGTCTTCATAAGTAAAAAGAGAAATTTCAAAGCGGCGTAACTTTTATGTACAAGTATTTATCATTTCTACTTAAAATTCATGTTACCAATCCCCCAGTGTAAACAGGCCAGTTTTCATAACATTACATATGCACGAATAATTTAATCGATATGGTTGTTATAAAATAGAAATATTTGGCAAAATAAATATTAATGGAGCATTCTGTTTGCACTGGCCACTAGTCTTAAATTCATGAAAATATGCATAGTGAAATAATTATATTCGTTGTTGCAATATGCTTTGAAAGAAGATTCAAAATTTGAAAACATTCAATGAAGAAACTTGTAGTTTTATTATTTTATTGTTATATGAATGCAAATATTTGTATTGTAATATTCAAAATTCAAAGGTTGAACTGAAAACGTCAACGTTGTCCAAATCGTTTTTCTTGTCAACGACGACAACATTGGTGAATTGTTCCGGGGCATGAGCCACGGAGATTTCCCCTTGGGCAGATAAGCAGAGGAGCTGTGCAACGACCTCCAATCTGCTGACAATTTTGGGATGGCCGTGGTCGTGGTCCTATATTTATTATAATTAATAATAATAAAATATTAATAAGAAACCTAAATTTAACTGCACTTGCACTTGCACAGTTCAAAATACTAATACTATCCATAAATAATAATTCACCTCTTTGCGCTTCACTCTCTGTGGCAACAAATGCCAATATGAGGAAAGCCCCAAGGAAGACAAGATGTGCACGTTGCATGGTGGGGTTTGATTTACAATTTATTGAAAATATTTTAATTTCTATTATGTTCTTTAAGCTTCTCTTTACGACTGATTTGCACAATTATATACTCCCGAGTTTTATACAATCTTAGTAATCTTACTTACCACGATGTTTTGCATCGAAACTGGAACGACATATTTAATAAAGAAAATAATACATTGCGGCTTTCCATTTCCAAGAAGCAAAACAAGGATATTGTCTTAAAATAAGCAAAACAGGTTTTCCAATATTAAGGATTCCTTTTTAAATTCCTCCTTTCCCAAACCCAATATATATTCAGTCTTCCATATTAAAATTCCTTCTAGAAGTTCTACTTGTATTTTTCCACTCAAAGTAATTTCCTTTAGGTTTCCTCTGTGTTTAATTCCTTCGCAAAGATATCCACTAGAAACAAACATCCTGCGAATTGATGTGTATGCAACTATGAACTCATTCCATGGATGTGCTTCAGTTCAATTGTTTTGTGGCATCCGGTACGTGGACTATTTTTCAGTAAGTTTATTTAACCCTTTTTTAACAGAAATCTTCAGTTAAACCGCAATATCCCAGCACTTTTTGCTTTGTATGCAGACAATATTACAAAACCTCTCCATAATTTAAATTATACAAACTTGCTCATCCTTTTATGTATACTACTTTTGTTAAAGAAATTTTTGCGCTCAATGTTCCATTTATCATCCCTGGCTAACCCTATTAGCTTCTACACACAGTACAAGAAAATTTGCATGTCTAGTAGGACCACACTTGGGAAAATGAATGCCGTTGAAACTGAACTGTACAATTTTACAAAATATAAGCAGTAGCAGTAGCTTATGAACCTTGAAACATGAACGTGAAAAATATGACTCGGCAGTTTTACAATACAGTCAACCATTGGATCAATTAGTATAACGGATTCTACCCAGGAATAGAACGTGATTTGATTGATAACTGTGATGATGATAAGGCAGATGCTAACATTAAAATCATAGAATCGAAAGAGTAAAAGGATGAAAAATGAAAATGACTTTAGGCTTAGGCTCTTAATATTTAATTTAGATGCATCTCATCTCATCACTATCAGTCACCATCAAAATCATACAATTTAATGAAAAGCATTTATTTTCAATAACCAAATCAACTAATCTGCTGCTTCGTTTATTTATGCTATTTCAAATC
>JAHZNA010002788.1:0-39496 GCA_027743935.1 Sinodicranocentrus sp. ZH6 | reverse complement strand
AAACTGGCCACTCTCCGTACCTAATTGCCCGAAAATGGCAAAAAACCACTTTGAAATTTCAATTTTTATCCCCCGCCAGGGCGATTTTCAGACACTTGGGGGTGGAAAGTGGAATTTTTTTCATCGGATTCCTTTTCCTCATATTAAATTGCACCTGACTACAAATTTTCAGCCAAATATCTTTCACCCCCCCATTGACCGGATAGGTCTTTAGACTCTGGCTCCAGCCACACAACAAAGTTTACTTTGGTTTGTCAGATAATGAAGGCTGGCGATTGCACCCAACAACTTCATCCAATTCTTCCTGAAATTTTTTCTGTACTTCTTGATAATAACTTAAATAAATTAATGACCACGACAAAGTTTGCGACCTATGAGTCAATCAATAATGTGCAAAAATAAATGTTTCACTCATGATGAAAATAGCAAAAATTAAATCAATGTCTGATTGTGAGGATACAAAATGCATGAAATATAAAGAACGAGTATAAGTGCATGACTTTACGTGGTTTCTGAACCGGCCGCAAACAAATCTGTAATCACAGCTGTCAAGTTTTTTTCTGAAAATATAATCGATTCAGATAATATTTACTCAAGCTGTATATGTGAATCGTAACACACTTAATAATTATTAAGTTACCTCCAGTTTCCTTGTAAAAACTTGAGTTAGGATCGGTGGTTTTCTGCATTTCCACAAGGTAGTGATCCAAGAAGTCTCTGAATAGATAACCAAATGAAAATGTTACAGATATTACCATTTTATCTATTTTGTGAGTTAATTATATTTTTGATATTACTGAGGTTCATCTGCATTTAAATTTGCAATGTGTTTAGCAATGGATACATTTGTGCAGTTCATTAGTCGCTCGACCCCTTTAACCCATGAAGTCCACCCAAAGTAATCTGGTGCGATGAGCCTTAGTGAAGGTGCAAACATTAATCCTGAGGAGCTTGCACGATTTAAAGCTCTAAAAACGATTTTAAGATTGGAAATAAATAAGTGACTATAAAACCTGATTTACAAAATATTAATCGCAATTAAATTATTTTTCCACTAACTGGACTAAATTTTCTACACTTTGAATAATTTCAGGTTGTTGTAGCCCATCCCAATCATTTCTTTCACCAGCTACTATACCCCATCTAAATATCGTATAGTCACGAGTTTGAACATTTAATGATGTATGTATTATTAAATGATTATAAAAGAACATTGTACAGTGACAATTACTCACAAAGCGTTTCCAACTGCTCCACTAAAAATCCGGTTTCCAACTACAGGTTTCCCCAACCTTGCCCCAAACCATCGTAACATACTGTTAGCCTCTTCTAATATCATTCCTTCCATGGCTGATTTTGCAAAGCCGAAATCTCGCAGTTTTCGAATCGTGAACCTCCGTTGTTCTTCCCAATGGGTACCTTCAGTGTTGACAACTCCTAGAGGGATATCAAATGCGGAATGTACACTAGAACTTTACTTTTTATTAGTGATTCAAAAACATATTACCATAATTTCCACCTGCGAAAGATACAAACAACGGGTTTTGTGATCGTCCACTTCCATGAGGCTCTGAGAAAAGCTCTTTAATTAGCTTTGCGTCATTTAGTACAATCACACTGTAAAATAGTCATCTTTTTTGTAATGATGTTAGTGCGTAAGCAGGTTATAAATTTATTGATCTGTTCTCATCATTACTCATCTGTGCCCATTTTAATGCTGTAAATTGGTCCAAACTTCGCGGCCCATTTTCTCAGTGTTTCCTGTGGTCGATTTGCAAGTTGTAGAAGGTTTCCAATAATTGGTAGGGCTCGTGGACCTTAATGCATCATAATTATTTGTCATATTAACTTTAATATAGAAAACTAGATATATTTAATAATATTTGTAAATGAATGAAAACAAATTTAAAATTTTCCCAAGAATAATATTAACAACTATACCTGGAGGATATCTAGGGTCTTTTTTGTTCTTAAAGTACGCTATAGCCAGAAAGAGGGCTACAACTGTAGCGAAAAGTTGAAAAAATCCAATGGCCAGAACTGCCATTTCAGTCAAATTTTGATAAATCAAGTTTTATTCAAGTCCAAATTAATGTGCACTCACTGTCCTTCTCCAATGGACGTATTCATCTGCTGGAGTAGTATTTTGTAAAACACTTTGTGAAGTGCCTGCCACATTATGTTTTTAAAAATTGTAGTGTATTGGAACGAATCATTTTTTCTTTGCCTTTTGAGAAGCATACCATAAAACCTTTAGGGAAAGTGGAAAAGTACATGCACGTGTCTCTATTAGCTAATCAGTAGCTACCTTTTTGCTTTCGTTATGTACTCACTATACTTAACTATATCCATTTTAATTTAATGTGCAAGGAAGGATACTTGGATACTTTGAAGGTGAAGTATGAACTATTAGAGAAGAGAGATGCATTACAACTATAGTGTATCTAGTGACATGGATTGCATAATTATTAAAAGACTCTTTGGAATGAATGATGCAGCTATAATTGATACGGAAAAATCTGTAATACCCGATGTAAAGTTATGCATAATGCATTTGTGCTCAAGTGTGTGCAGTAAACATGCATGCAAGTTTTATGAGTGTTATCTGTTTTTTTCCATAATTTTTATTTTGTCTGTGATAAGATTGTTTGCACTTTGAATCTATCGTTGAAATCACCTTCAATCCGGTTTTGAATACAGTGGTACTTTTGTTCTGTAAATACAAGAAATTGGACTTTAATCATTGCAGTGTTGTTTTCAAAACATAATTTAACCACAAAAAAGCATAGGAAGTATGTATTGGTAGAATGCACGAAATATCCATGCATGTACAAATACAAAAAAAAATCCTCGCACCAGCAGCGTATTAATTATGTCATTTTGTTTATTGGAAGAATTACTTAATCATGAATACAGTGGATGATAACATTTGCTTTTACGAAATTCCGTGGAAGGCATATTGGCATCAGTAAATAAATATAGTATGCACCATAACACTGTTATCGTTTATTTGTGGTGTCATTACGACCTTGGCATTTGGCATTGGAAATGACAACAAATTCCAGTACGTTCTATACAAATATTCTGTCATGTGATGAGAATTGTATGATTTTGCATATTACAACGTTGCGAAAAGTACTTGCGATTAAAATGCTGGAGAAGATGCAATTAGTATGAGAAAATAAGAAATCATTGTATGAAAATATCGTACTCAACTCCAAGTCAATTAATTTTGGTGCAGATCTATTAATTCAAAATCCTCTCATTTGCATTCTTACAATAAATGATTTATGGAAAAGAATTCTTAACGGAAGAACCAGTGTAATATTTTAACGTTAATGTTGAACGTTGTACAAATAAATTGGAATTTTGTAACTTGTAATATTTCTTAATAGATAGGGGGTTATTTTTATTTTACATTGATTTCAAACTGCACTCAATATCTTTCTGCCAGTCTAACGTATATAATTATATAGAATTGCTTTTGTAATTTTTAGAACAGTTTATTCATACCTACACTTAAATGTGACATCCGGTAACAATATAAACAGTGTACGTAAATTAAATTCCCTGTGCTTTTACTAGGAGTTTGACCTGTGCAAGTGGGCAGTGATATAACACACTACTACAGAGTACAGGTCCAAACGATCCAAAAGACACAACACGGATCCAAAAGAAATGCTCTTGTGCTATGGTTGGATTTAAAAGTTTAATTTTTATCGGTTTATTATTCAACATTAATCTTACGCTAAATCGCTACCTTCATATACATACAATCCGTGACTGCTTAGCGCTAAATATTGATTTGCATCTTTTTGTAAATTATTGAAGCATTTTGAAAACTATCACCATGTGCTAACGTTCACCATAAAAAGTCATTCAGCATGATCTGCAATTCTGAAATATTAAATTTTGCATACTTATCGCATAGCATGAGCATCGTAATATATGACTCCAACTCCTCCAACTATTTATCTATTCATTACTATCAACAGTTATCAGGTTTTTTTTTGACAAAATCATTCTCTGCGGGGGAGCATTTACCATGCGTCTTTGTATTCTATCGATTCTCCTTTCACTCGTTGAGGAAGCTACAAGGAACATACTTAAGTAAGATGGTTCTGTAGGGAACATTATTTAGAGGCACGCATACGTAATGTACACACGCACATCCACCATTTATCAATTCATGGTTTAATATAATGATATGAGAATGGGAACGCACCCTATAAGCCGAACCAAAGCTTGTAAAAAAGTAATAAAGACTTTAAGAGGTAAAGTAGGGAATGTAATCATCGTAAAAAAGCGATGTGTGCAAATATTATCTGCATCCAAGCATTCCATTTAACTTGGTAAACTTGCCAACTTAATGTTGACTCTCGATGAAACACCATTGACAAAGAGCAAACACAAGTGCGTACTGCACCGTTCATGTAAATCTCATGAGCATTAAATTGCGTACATACGCATTTTTTTCAAGCCTTGTGTGTGTGTGGTGGATGGCGAATGATGCATGATATTTAAAATGGCAAAAAAATTGTGACTTGAGTGCAATGCCTTCTTCAAAAAGATGCTTCTTCTTCAAAACCTTTATGAATAAGATAATGATGCGTCATGCGTTCAACTAGATACGCATATTGTACCGTACTAGTTTTTCAAATGGAGAGCCCTATTAAGCCTTTATACTCATTAATTGTGATTGAAACTTTTTTCCTCTTTCACAGACACAGAATCTCTTTGGAGACATTGGAATTACCAAACTGGCTTGTTTGCTGTCTCAGATATCAGTTTTAAGTATCTCTCTAGTGCGGCAGGGAAAATTTTCTGCTTATTGCCGCTCTCTCTCACGTTGCTCTTGAAATGACATGATTGCACAGCTGACGGCATCATGATGATAGTGATGATGATGATTACCATGCAGATTTATGCCTCCTTACTTTGCCTCAGTGAATAGTTGTGGATGCTCGTATATATCTTTCTAAGCTCCTTTAAATTATATGCATCGAAGATTTTGATCATTCATGCCGATGTCCTTATCCATGTGGATCTGAGAAAGATGATATACTCCTTCCACGAAATGTTCCTTTGTAACGGCAGCAATACCTACAAATTTTCTCACTTGATGAAGCACTTACACATGTATACAGTCATGGAAAAATTATTCAGACATTTCATAACTTTAGTCTTCATCAAAATCCTGATTTAAGATTCTCATGCGTGTAAATGCGATTCATATAAAATGCATAGTTTCCAAAATGCATGACGAAGAGACGGCAGAAGAGAGAAAAAGAGAGAGCACATGGAGAACAAAAAATTAAGCATGTATAAATTTATTACTTTATTCATCACCTTCCGTGATTCCCCACGGCTTTTCTATTGGCATATGCAATGATTTTTTTCTTCTCTTCTACGATTTCATGGACATTTTCTGTTTTTTCCATGCATAGCATAACACACCACGTAGAAATCATCATCATCGTCACTATTAGCGTGGAGAATCATGCCGCGTTCTAGGCACGGCAAGGCTATCATATTATTAATAGTAATAGCTGTAATAATAATATTCCCGAGTTTTACATTCATCCATCTATCCGTCGACGTAGACACGCTGTACTTGTCATTTTCCGACTTCCAGGTGAGCACCAACCACAGCAATTATTGGTCGTTCTAAGGAAACATGAATGTTTAAGCATTGATAATTTTCAGACTCGTTGGACAGTTAACATGGACTTGCTTTCTTCTCATTTTGTACACAATGCAAAAGAAATTGTATACTTTTGTGGAAATTCCTTTTCAAGACTGAATGTAGACGTGAATATTATATGCGATAAGGAAGAAGCAAAAGGCTTATTTCAGTTTGAGTGAGTGACAACTGGACAATTCATGGGAAAAGTAAAATGTGATAGGAAAATTTTAGAGGAAAAAAAGTAAATAGTTTCCATTTCCAAAAAATTGCCAACCACCACCTTCGTCTTTTCACATAATATGTGTACAAAAGAGGGATAATTGAGTTTTCCTTGGATGATTCCAGCAGACAGGTTTCGACTTTTGATGACATTTTTTTGGAGTTTCATTTTTTCTGATGTTAGGAACCATCCAGCCTTGCAAGTGATATGGCTTTGGTGATGATGGAAAGGGGGAATGATGTACATATATGAATTCATCACAGAGATTAAGTGACAAAATGAAATATTAGAGAAACTCTTGTGAGAGATAGCCGTATATTGCAAGGGATTGAGAGTGGAGTGTGTATGAGCACGCTGTCCCATTCCAGAGATGACATGGCGTATTACCAGAGGTTCTTTACTGGTGTCCTGCTTCCTTTTTCGTATAATATGTGCACATGGGAAACTAATGATGACACTTATTTTCTCCGGTCCCCACGCTCACCAACCGCACAAGACACATACTAGCTCCATTCATCCTGTCATCTTGTCATTTTCTTGTGATGATGATGACTGTTGACCATATAAAGCTTTATCATATTATGTCAGCAGCCTGGAGAGCTGTATGCCTCGCGATTTCATCTACCTTACACAATGCATTTGCTTGACATTTACTTATTATTGCATCGTACTGTCATCATTTGTATTATATCTGGTTACAACGTTACGATTATGAATCATTATTGTATCGTGCTGGGAGGTAAGCTCTGACCAGAGGATTGAGGAATGTTGATCTGACTTTTTCTAGCATGGTTCATAAATTACATTTTGGATGGATGGATGATGTTATCAATTTCTCTGACTGGTTGATGGCAAGAAATGATTTAGAAGGGGGAAAGTTTTAAGTTTACTACGACGTTAATTCCAAACTTACTCTGGGGCTTGGATTTCTTATCCAGGATAGATATTATGAGGCATGCGTAGCACAATTCAAAAAACGAACAACGTATAATATGCATACATATATATCCATTCGCTATGTATTATGTGGTTGAAGGTTAGTGTCTAGTAAAGGGAATAAGTTCAACTTTTACCTCATCTCACAAGTTATGATGTAGCTCATCTGGCCATAAAGAAGTTGATGGGTCAAAAAATTTAAATAAATGAGTGATGAAATAGAATGGACTCGTGCTGGTTCCTCCCCATGGATGGATGCTTTTTACCACGAAGATATTTGAAGAAATATAATAGTGTGACTTGAAGTAAATGTATATTTTTGACATTACCTCCTCCAGCGAGCTTATTTTGAATATTGATTAGCCTTTTCATTTCCAACTTCTGTTTGTCTTATTAATCTTTCACTGCTTTTGCACCTTCCCAGGGGAAAAATAGCTACCCCTCTTATTAATTTCAATATTCTATAAATACAATGAACCAAACCTTTCTTAAAGTATTTTTAGCTATTACTCATAGTTTATAGAAATATTTTACTAACCACCTTATAACTGGACATATAACTAAACTTTTAGTAGATGTAAATGGTACAGCTAGGAATTTTATGGTTAACGGTTTTGCGTAGTAAAAGTTTTGTTTTGATTCATAAAGTTCGAAACTGTCAATCTGTCGTTCAGTCACTTCTGTTGTAACACTATACCCTCCGACATATGGCTGATCCCTTGATGAAAATTACGTGCTCGGATCCAACATTTTTTTTGTGGTATCTGGAAAGCCACGATGTTGAAATCGTTGGGTAAAGTAAACATGCCTTAAATTTTAAAAGATCCCCTACCACAGTTTTGTGTCACATCCCCTCCCACGGGTAAGCTTAAACTTTAACCTTTAAAAGTAAATAAGCAGTAATGCATGTTCAAGCATGAGAGTTTAGCATATCAACCTATACAAGTGTTTTTATGCGGTCACATATGTAATATGTATACATGTCATCTTCTCCAGCCTCCTGTTCTCCCGTAATCAAAATAATATAATATTGTGCATGTTTTTACTTGAGAAAGTTTACAAGTATCTTGGTATTATTATTACTTTGCTCTTATTATAAAGATGACTCTTGAGGCAAAAATAACCCAAAAGCAACTCGAGAAAACAGAATAATAATGATGAGCTGAGTGAGTGGTATGAAACACAACATCACATAGCTGACTAACCAAAACTGAATGCTCTTTCTACTTATTCCATCCATGAAAGCAAATTTAACCCTTAGCAGTCAACAACGACAGTGAGAGGAATGGGTGCTAGATTGAAAGATGAAGCTGGATTTGAGTGAAGTGCACTAGACTAGAATATTTTCGAGGAAATTTCACCATATATACATGACGTATGTGAATACAAATATCTAGCATTTTGTGAGAATCAGTCAAGGATTATGAGACGTAGCTTCACGAGTGAAAATGAGATTGAGTCATATGAGAATTTTAGTAACTTCAATGAAATGCATTATACCCTCCAACAAGAGCCCTCAGATATAAGAACATTTGTAGTTATAGAGGAGGGAAGTAATGAAAAGATTTAAGAACAGCTTATGAGGATTGACTGTGAATGAGATGCGTACATGTGTGTAAATACTCAAGTTAACTGAAGATGGTTGAAAAGCATTGATATTATGTGCATTCCTATAAGTGGCAAGCTGTGTGGCTGAGAAGTTCTTAAAACGGAGCTTAGATAGATGAAACTCTGATGGGTTTTTGGAAATTAGCTCGTTTACTCCATTTGGAATGTGTTTGTATTCTCCGTTTATATGTGGCGTTTGTGGTTTGTTATGAGTGGGGTAGAATGCGTAAAGTAAACCAAGGTTATGTATGCGTTTGTAGACAGCTTTTTGATGTATACCTTGTTCGTAAAAGGAAATTACGCTTTCCACACACAGCTTTTCCTACTCATGGTTTTGTTAATGGGAAAATAACTCAGAGTCAGAAAAACTGTAAACCTATGAGGTGTATAAGATTTTAGTATAGGTTTTTTCCCCGTTGATGATGCTAATGGTAATATGAGAAGAAATAAATGGCTGTCTAAGGCAAGTTCAACCTTTCAACGAGATCATTCACATTCAATCGAATTCATTTACGGTCGCATTTCTCTTGAGTAGATTTCCTCGGGTTTCCAGTTTGAGAAAAACCTTTCTCAGTTGAAATGTTTGTGGGTAAAAAAATATTACCGGTTTTAGCCATAATCACCGTTCTCTTACCCATTATGTGCTCCTTTACGAGGAAAAATTATGGATGGTTGTGTATGTACGCGATTCTCTCAATAGCTGAAGAATTATTTACTTTTCAACACAAACTCTATTCCTAGTAGTTTTGAAGTTTAGATAGCGGGAGTTTAACTTGTGTGATATGGACACATTGCTGCAGTTAGAAAGAATTATATCCTTTGTCCCTGTGGAGCATCAAAGTAATCAGTTGGAATAGCTTAAGCTCTTTGAAGCTGGTTAAAGAAAGGATATTAAGGTAAAATTACAGGTATTTGTTTGTGATACTTCCGCATTTTTCATCGAATGCGTATTTTCATTACATTTAAAAAACAAAGTTTTTATGAGACGATGTTTTGTGCGTAAATGCTTTTTTTAAATGCACACGCTGAGTCATTACGATTACGACAAAGCAACTTTTTTATTGAATCTCTTGCGCACTATCAAGAAAAACATTGGGACAAGTACTGTGGCAAGTTTTACATCAACAAAGATAAGACTCTCAGGTCGTTGAGAGAAAAGGCATAATAAAATTAACAATATTTTTTTCAGGTTGAAGTCGTATCTCTTGTTTTATGCCATAGCATTTATTCTCTGTACTTCCGCACCCAAACCCATCTTAAACTTTGAGTGAGGTCTCTATCAACCATACCATATGCATTGTAGTTTTAGGTGAAATGTTTTTTCCCCCAAGTCAACCAACCACCAACCCGTATCCGAGTTATAGGATTAGCATTTTTCGCATCTTTCCTTAACTTTATAGTTTGAAAGTTTGTCGTTTTATGTTGTTTGTTACTGATGACGTTTTCTTCGACGAATACCTTTCCACCAAAGAAAAAAAAGTTTAGGGGAAATGATGTCGTCAACTTCAACCTTTTTCATTTACTATCACAGCTTGGTTTGAAGTATGGCTTCAAAGTTGTCAAGACGTATTGCAGAAAATACCGGAACAAGAGAAGATACAACGAGGAAACAATGCTATACATGAGAAATGCTGCTGACAAGTAACTGTGTAGTCGTGCTTCGTAAAAAAGTTATGTTTTGGTTATAGTATTTTTAATGTAACCTTCAATCGAAAGATCTTACAAGATATGCACGGTCCTCTTTCCTTTGAAATATATCCTTATAGTAGGAAAGCTCAGAGAGCGGAAACCAAGTTTTTAAATTGTCTTTCCCTCTGTCATGGAGTTGAAAGAGAGGTAATAATGCAAGTTCAGCGCATACCAGCGAACTAAGAACCATACCGGGTGACGCGGTATATCAGACAGGGCATAGTAGATGTCGGCTTCATTACTTTGTTCGAAGAAATGATGGAGCCAAAAAAGCATTGCTAAAAATAGTTTGATAGTTCGGGTACAAAATTACAATACAGAATTACATGGTCATATAAAATTTTCGGTGATGCCCACGGAAAATATTGTTTGGGCTGAAATCACATCTAGTATTCATATCCAGTTACCTGTGTAAGCTGATCTGGTTTTGAACAAGTCTTTAAATAAAGGTTATGGCTGATGATGATATAGTTCCTCTCAACTTTATTCTTTTCTTGTTTAAATTCCAGTGTGCTGAAATCTAGAAATTTAAGGGTTATCGATTTCGGATTAATGCTAACAGAAATGCTCCAACGATCATGATGGCAGAAAACGGAGCGGAATTCATTTAGGACCATTTGGCCCGTCAAATGCTTGTCTGTGATAGACTAGATTACTATTTATATAAAGACTCAAAGAAATATTGCTACATAAATACAAAGCTTTAATGATTTTTCATAGATATATACATCAATACATCCATCCATACATACACTAACTCATATTAAGAAGTATTATTTGGATGTCATCTTTATTCTATTTTAGGCTCCATTGTTATTATTTTTGACTTTATGAATCCATCCGCGACTTTTATATACAGGTTTTGTCACAACAATGAAAACATACTGCGATTTTGATTGAAGTACGAATTCCAGATAAGCTCTCAATACTTTATCGTCTCCGATAAATCTGGGTTCTTTGAAGTTTGAATCCAAATTATAATAGCCAGTTTGCAAAGGACCTTCATCAAACTGAAACTTCCGTATTGAATACCAATGCTGGGTTCCAAGGAACGGAAATAACGGAATTCCAAATTCATCAATTTTTGGGGGCTGGTAATTCACAATGAATCCCAAAATGTTGTCCAGACTTAAGTTTTTAGCGGGGCTAAACGAGTGGGTGAACCGGAACCACGTTAATTAAAACAAACGACAATTTGCTTGAGCATATAAATATAAATATTATATGTATTTGTGAAATTAACGAGTTTCTCCCTTACATCTCTGCCTTATTGTGCCACACAAGCTCGTACTGTCTCTTCTCTAATGCAAGAATTATAAAATTTATGTCGTAATTTCCCAGTCCATAAAGGAGTTTACGAGGATTTATAAGAGCTACTTGATCCAATTCCAGTGCAATATTTTCTAACTCTGCTTGACTAAAACCATTGGCATCTTGGAATAGGTTGTTCAATGCATGTAGTGCACAAAGCTTCTTCGACTAAAATTAATTTATTAGATCAATCTATCGCATTTAAATTCTGTAATACCGATTTCTACCTTAAAGCAAGAAATCGAACCTGCTTTTGGTGGTACATTGAGGCTTTTATGCATACAAGTGGTTTCCACTCCTATTTAAATTTGGTTGTTGATTGATTTGATTATCGTTAACTATTCCATAGTTCCAAAAACATCAAACATTCAAAAGTTCCACACAAAATTTCACAGAGGAAGAATGTTAAAAATGTTCTTGCATGTCTTTCTCACTACATTCAAATTTAAAATAACATCATCTTCAGTAACCCTGATTAATTATTCGTTTTTCCATTATACAGAATTTATTTATACGGTAGGCAGTATCTATGACTAATATGTACATTTTCTTTGGGACCCAAATCACTTTATTTCAATATAAATTTAGTTTGGTTTCACAAAGCGAATTAGACATACTTCAATTTTCTATTCAATGTTTTCGGTAAAAATGTAAAAGAAAAACGCTTTTTTTTTATGATTCTAAAAGCATTTTTGTTTGCAATAGCTTAGCGAACTTGATCTGGGTGACAATGCCATCAGATTAGGATTTGTTTCCTGAAGTGGTATTGCATTTGACGTAAAGCTTTGGAATTTTGTTCCTTCTAAAAGCAAAACTTTTGTGAGGGATGGTGTAAAGTTGTAATTTTTTATGTAAACCTGGAGTTACACCATTGATCGCATTTACCAAGCCTATGGTTTTGTCTCACCGGCTGCTATTCATCTCATTCACTGTTGTCTCTGCTTGCACTTCAGCTCTTGAGAGAGACTAACGGTATCAATGGAAAGGGCACGAGCTGTGTATCAACCGCTGACGTGCTATCATGCATGCAGTGATACAGATAAGGGTCTGTGTCATACAGCAGGAGCCCTTGTAATTCGTTCTTGGTGGGGTGATGCCTCCGCTTTGTCGGAAATTTTCTGCTCCTGGTTGGAGACCCCTGAAATTTCCAGGTGTTTTTTATCAACTTGAGTTGGGGCTGCTTTGCGTCGAGAGAGAGAAGGATTGGTAGAGTTTAGGTATAAATGCATTTGTGCTGTCAGCAGCACTTCATTGTAGATATCGAGTTGTGTCCTTATCGTACTGACTCTGACGATAGTGACTAGTATAAACATAAACCCAACTTTCCGTTCAATGCTACGTACATATTTTATTTTGATAGGGAATTTCTAAGTAAAAATTGTTTTTCTAAAAAAGTGGAGGGGATTAGTTGTGCGTATGAAAATGAACGATGAGCTTTTACGAAAGGGAAAAGAGTGAATGATTTCATGCCACGAGATGATTATAAGGTTCACACATAATATATATCCGAGAAATCATGTGTTACGCAATGGGACAGTGATGATTCATGCTTTGTTTCCCGATTTTTATACTCCAATTGGTTAGAAATTACTCAACCCTACCCTACTTTTACAATTTCAAACTTTCCTCATGCTGAGCAGGAAAAATAGTGTAAAAAAACTTTGGTTTTCTAGAAACACTTCACTTTTTAAAAATATTCAGCAAACAGTGCCGAGGAGTGAGGGGTATGCCTTTTGAATTCGGAATGAGGTCAAGATCAGACGCAAACAAAACCACAAAAATGATCACAATGCAGTTACTTTACCTCCGCATTTTATCTCACGTTTTGCCATTTATTTGCATTCTATTCACACTCCAGTCATGCAGAGATGGAACAATGTCTCATATGATTAAAGCTGTGGGTGAACCATGCCAAGGTTTCTGAAATGCACAAATTAGCTTTCATAAATATACATAGCCTGTTATTGTTTGGAGGAAAAGTTGTAATGAATTAAGGTCGACTGTAGGAACACATTTTGCGTCTAACCACTTCACACACATGTTTGAGGTGAATGAGGTCAGACTCCCAACAGCTCTACTTGATCAGCATCATTTCATGGTTCACAATGTAACGTGAGAGAAATACTTTCTCATCCACATACTTTCGCAATAAAGGTTTAAACAAGGGGGAAAACGTATAGGAAACTTTAGTGCCATGTCATGGCATAAACTACAAAGTAAGTGAATGCAAACATCACCAAAAACCTGGTTTGCCAGCCTGGTGAAAAATTGCAGTAGAATTCGGAATTAATTTGGCTAATTATGATTCTTTCTGAGAAACAAGCCAGCCGTACTCGATGTCGACGTTTTTGTAAGGGAAAAGCGCTATCCCATCTCAGCAGGAATTAATGTTGGGTAATTGGTCTTGTATAAAACGCTTGCTCAAGATGGTATAAGCATATATATATATATATATAGTCATTTATAAACCTCCAGTTTTATGATTATATCGGTGGAATTCTTAAGTACCTTCTTTTCAAAGAGTTTATATATGTGCTCCGCACACTTGAAACTTTTCCCTTCATACTTCACTCATTGAAAAAGTAGTTTCTTTCAGGGGAAAAAACCAACTTCCATCTGTTCAGCTTACTGCTCACACACGACTTACCGCAGTACAAACCATGACACGTATATATGAACAAAATATTGAATTAAAGAGAAGCACGTAGTACGGCACAGAGGTGAATTACGACTTGGAGAGCTCTTTTGTGCCATTCAACTTAATTGCTGTAATTTTCTACGAGGTAACATGAGATCAGGTGTGAGCCTTAGACTCTTTCCCTCAATAGGCTGGTATAGAATGGATTAATACATAAATATTAGGTACGCATATAAAATTGGAGTTTTTCACACATGTGGATATCCCTTCGAGTTTTTGTATAAGGGTAAGTTTTCAAGAGTTGTACTGGATTTTTTTTGAAGTTTTTGAGTACGTATTTTTAATGACAATTGAAACCCTTTTTCAATTGTTAGTAATTCGGAGTGTAGGTTGCTTTTAAGCTAGTCCTTGAAAAGGAATAAAAAAGGATCAAAAAGAAATTTTTACATTTTAAAAATATAAATGTAGCATAGGAGCAACATACTTGTAAAATTATACTGGAAGGACTTTTCCATTAGAGAAATGGATGTATCTCAACATTTTGCTTTTTCGTGTGAAGTTTGAAGAAAATGCTGTTGGCTGAAATGAAATGCTCTATAGCACCACATCTTTGGCTTGGATCCAAGGGCATCTAGCTGGAAAAGTGTGTGGCAGTGGCACATGATATTTTATAAATTGCTTATTATAACATCCACATAAATTAAAATGGAAAGGATATCACATTTTTTCCTTCTTTCCTCCTCTTGCCTTCTTTTCATTTTACAGAATTAATCAACAGCACATGCAATGGATCATGAATCTGTCATAATTGCGCGAACAGTTGTGAGTTTAGATATTTTATATGATATGTCATAAGAGTGAAGTTGAGTGGAGGCAACTTGCACACACGGCTTCCTAGAAGCACATAAGCTTGTTTACGAAACACGGAGATAAGAATGTTTTCACAGTTTGACCTGTAGAAAGTTTTAATGCATACGATGCAGTAGGTAGGTGGGAGATAATTTTTTTCGAATGGTGTTCCCTCCAACAGCCTCGTTCCGCATTCTCCTCATTACAAGTTTTGACATGTTGTACTCAATTCAAGTATAAAGATTGTAAAATGCGATAAGTGCCCTAATGTCTGTCAGATGAAATTTATCTCAATTTTTTTCTTTATATTCTGATTCGTATAGAATTTTCCCCCCTGTGGAATTATTTCTACCAACCAGTTTACAAGCTTGCTCTAGTGTAGCAAGCTCATAGCATGTCTTTCAATCTTACAGGAATCTAATGAACGCTACATTTCTCTTATTTGATGTGTTACAGTGATCAAAGATGATTTCCGGGTGCTGCCACTAAGTATCAAGGTGCTGGTGGGCGAAACAGCCACGTTCAAGTGCCAACCACCCAAGGGAACTCCGGAGCCACAAGTTTTATGGCAGAAAAATGGTCAAAGTTTGGACACTCGACTACCAAGGTATATAAATGCGTGCAGTGTTATATAATGATTGTATGACTTCTTGTTAGCTCTAATAGTACATTATTCTTCATCCTTTTCGCTATCTCTGTTCAGCTATCTCTCTCTTGGGTAACTTTTTTCCCTATGATGGTCGTTTCCTATATATGAGCATGAAGTATAATATTGGATTTTATGTAGTGAAGAAATCCGCCGAGAGAAAAACTCTTGCCTCAACTAATTCCGTTGCTAGCCATTAAGCCAACTTCTGTCAATTACCTCAACAAGAGTTGAGAATTCCCTTTCCAATAAGAAGGCTAGGGAAGCTTTTGGAAGAGTAGTTTTCTCAAATCTTTTTTTTGCAAGCGAACAGGTTATATAGTACTCACGGATAATGTTGCTTTATTACCGAAAGCAATGGTATGAAGAAGCCAGTGAAGCACAATAAAAATGACTCGTAAAAGTTCACTCATGCGAAAGAGGAAAAGTGGCATGTGTAAAGGTGAAAACGTTCAATATCAGAGTGACTGGATATAAACTCTATTATTATTATTATCCATGAATGATATTCTTGTTAGTTTTTATCCTGTTTTTCGCAATTGGTCATCGAAACGGAAAAAAATAACTCGACGAGGAATTAATGAGCTTACTGACGTTGTACATTAGTTTACTTAATCATTATATGATAACGCTTGTTTAAGTTACGAAACATCGTAATATGTCGTCGCTTTCTACCTACTGGATATTTTTATCTTTTTTGTATCAAAAGATGCTACTTATTTTAAGTTTATATGCTCTACATTTATTTTACAGCGGTCGCCTGTCAACAGTGGATGGTGGCAACCTCGTAATCAAAGACGTCCGTTCATCGGATGCTGGAAGATATACTTGTGTTGCGATAAACATTGCTGGTCAAAGGATTTCCCCAGATGTTGACCTCACAGTTCACCGTAAGTTGTTCATTAATCCACAGCATGTGTACTTCCTTTCACACATATTTTTTTATATTTAGAAATGGACCCCATATCCCGTATAAATTGTAGGAACCCATTTATATTAATTTGTCACAGCAATTACTTTTTCCAAATTAATTGAGACGGAGGAAATAAATCCCTGCTCTCATTAATTAAGACTTGTTACATGCTTCACGGTAAAAGAGGGATGAAACAAAAGACTCTGTGAAGAGGAATCGCATACAAAATATCTTAATGAGAATATCACACACGTACACACATGCTCCGTTATGAATATGAGTTCAGTAATGCGTGCCATTTGAAAAGCATCTGTTGTAAAGTACAAATGACAAAAGCATGTCTTGAAAAAAATAAGTTGAGTCATTCATTTATGCATTCATAATTGTAAAAGGTTTTTCTCCTCATATGTAGCATGCGCTTTCGAAGAACTAATATTCATATATGTACTGCGTGGTAGGAAGGATAAAAGGACCTTTTCATAACGTCGAACTTAGCATCCACTTAAAAATCGAGTGAAAATGAAGGGTTCCATTCTTTCACATGATCGAAACAGTTTTTTTTGTCTCGAGCATAATACAGAGTGATGACAGGATGTCAGAGGGAGTAGCGTTGTGTAATGACTAATGTGAATGTGAGTGAATTTACTGTGCTGTAGCGCGCACTCTATAAAGAGAATGACAACCCGAATGATTACAAATACATACATAGTTGTATATTCCTACACACATTCCATTTCATATGCACAAAAATGAGCATAAAGATCATCCATGACATCCGCTAGCTCACCAAGTTTTTAAGTTATTAGGCATGAATGCACTATTACTGCAATGAAATGTAAGATGATGAGGACGCACGGACGACAAAACTGATGGGGCTACATGACCAGCTCTTCGTTGGAAGTACAGTAACATCAAGTTCTGTAACGTAGGTTTATAAAGAGACTAACTTGAAATTGACATCTAACTGAAAAAATAACTTCACATTTCCATATAAGCACTTGTTAAGGTTGCTAACTTTGAACGAGGAAAGTTCGTCATAACTATTGTGCATATTAGCAGACATTTGTTATTGCAGTTTAGAAGCATTTCCATAATGATGTCTGGTGCTATACTTGCTTTCAAATATAAGCCAACTTGATATATCCTCCAGTTCACATATATGCAATGAGCCCAACGAATGAATGGCATTTCAATTTCCAGTCCTTGAGTTTCCACCAGCCCATTAAATGGTAGCTGTCAAGCGGAAGAATTCAGCTGGGTCATTTCTTCCCCGTATTTGATACGGTTTGTTCTACTTATGCAATATGCATGCAAGTTGGAAAAGTTAAACCATGACATAACCATAACGCAAAAAAAAGACCGGCATATACACGCACATGTATATATGCATACAGAGTCAAAACATAATGCAAAAGTTTTATTTGACATCTATTCTCCAGCTAGGATTTTTATAGACGATAATATTCACGGTACGTTTTCAATCCTCCTCTCTACAATATGCTGATCCATGTGCTTTCCATCGCTTTGACTTTTTGCCGATTGAATGACACATTTTTATAGGGTGTCGTTTCTCTTCACAAGCTGTATTCATATGGATGTGTGGTGTGTATGCCTTTTAGGCTACACAAATGTATTCTATCCAAAACCGAAGAAAAGAATATTATGGGAGAGGCACAATACGGCTTATTTGCCCATTCCCATTTTTATCGTCCATCCTTGGTCTGGGTCTAGGTCTTTAGGCATAATATCATCTAGATTTTTTTGGATTCGGAACAAATTTTGTGTGTAAGTTTTCAATTGAACATTTTGAAAAGTTTTGTGCTTACAAATAAGCCAATAGAAAGAAAAGTTTTCTCTCCATTTATATGGGTATAAAAATGTACATATAGACGCATTACGCATTGAGCAATTCCATAGTAAAGTTATGACGTCTTTAAGGACGCCACACTGCTGGGTTAACGACTCAAAGTAGAATCGTTGTCTGTCCACTGTCCCTTGACGTACAGTTAGGTTGGCACAACTTTGGAATCTTTATGTGCACTGATTTCTGAAGATCATGGAATTTTTCCCTAAAAGTGAGTATTTTTTTAAAAACTTGTTACAGAAAAACCGTATTTCAGCCAAGAGCCTGAAGACGCCGTGGTTCTTGTTGGAGATACAACTGTATTTGAATGTGATGTAAGGGGAATGCCACGACCGGAAGTAAGTTGGTATCGAGAAGGTACTAATATGCCTACTGGAAGGACCGACGTGATCGATGGAGCGCTGAGAATAAGAGATGCCAGATTGGAAGATGAAGGGTTGTACTTTTGCCAAGCAAATAATGAGCTTGGCTTTGTCCGTGCGGAGGCTCGCCTCTCCGTCTTTTGTAAGTTTCTCGAAATAAAAGTACATGTATTGTATAGTTTTTTATTCCTCATTTCTCTATCACTATCTATCCGTCTTGGTGGGCGGTCAAGCGGTTAGGATAGAAGAGTTTAGACTCCATATGTTGTAAAAGGGTCGATGAACATTGGGACGTTCCGTTTTGCGGAAATGTCGGAAGTGCCTATTATTTCAAAAATGCTTATATCCAATTCACATTCACATGTATATCGTTTACTGGTACCTTACCAGTAAATCACGGTGGTACTAAACGTATGAAATCAAAAAACTTCAACAAGATTTTCCCTCTTAAAAAATATCGACTTTATGCCGCAGTCGAAACAATATTTCATGGCTCATTTAAGCTCAAAGGTTATTGGACACGTTTCAACGCATTTTTTGTGAATTTATTGATAACTCATTCATCGTCTATAACTAACTGCCTGTGGCCAAATTAAAGTTGCAATTTTTTAAAAAAATATTAAACTTGTATTTTTTAGTGAAAAGGCAAATTTTCAATTTTTATTTAAACATTTCAAAGCGTAGATAAAGCATTTCAAAACACGTTCATCTCCCCAGGTTTCCACACGGCTGACGACCTTTTAATGAATGCGAGTAATTAACAGGATTTTAGTTAGAATAAGACTTCACCTTATCCATTAATCATGCGTAATAGAAGATAATGAAGGAAATTTATACTTTCGCTACGCACCTCAAATTCAAATGCATTTAGCATGCCTATTCCGAAAGTGAGAGTATATGTATATCTCTTTAAGAAAACCACAATATGCGAGTGAGCAAAGCAGGCAAACGAGGAAAGACATGATGAAGTGATAAAAGGATGAATGAAGTGACTCCAGAGATAACCCGTCTGCTGTCTGCTAGTTAGCTCACCTAAGAAAACCAAAGCGAGATAAAAGTAAATGCGCGTGTTGTGTAACTTCTCCCTCTTCCTGTATACAACCAGGAATCTCATCATGTGAGCTTCTCATCCCTCTTTTTATTCCACATTTATGCATCAACAATATCACCAAAGACAAGCACTCATGTTATCTCCAGAGTCGTTTTTATGAATGGGCTTTAAACAGCCCTTTAAGGAAAAAGTAGATTTTTCACAAAACTTTTAAGTGTTTTCTAACTCTGCGGTGGGTTGTTCGCTCGGGTGGTTTTGCATGGCTTTTGAAGGCTAAACGAGAAAAAAACGTCCATGAAGACAAACTAATACAAAGACATAAAGCCACGTCTTGTACTTCTTGTCGATGTTCTCGTCTCTTCTTTCCTTCATCGTGAAGTATATCTGCACATCTGCTCTATTCAGTTGACCAGCTATTAATAACAAAATGACAAAGGCAACATTAAATGTCGTGCCAAGTTAAAAGACGCATTCAAGTTTAAGGTTTCACTCATGAAACTGGTACGGCACGGAAAACTACTCATTAGAAGAGGTTGAGAAGGGAGTAGGCTTTCAATCCTTGTCATAGTTGTGGCGTTTGTTGAGTACATTACTTGAGACTTTTTGGTGTACACTTAGGTGTTAAGGACGAACGTGACTATTGACTTGTTTTTTCAAATATTTCTCCCACTCATTTGTAATCCAAAATTATTTGTCTAGTGCTTGAAATATATTTTGCCATGTGGCCAGACTTTTTGGCTTCAAAATTCAAAACTCTTGCAATACCAACTGTGCCCCATCCTTTCCAGTAATCTCAAACTTCATTTCATGGTTGCGAAATAGTTAATAAAATTAGCTAGCTAGATAATACCGTTATGTGAAATGTCACAAATGCAAACTTGTCTCGCACCTTGGGTAAAACCATCTTCTTCAAAGAATTCATATTACTTTTAAGTTATATGCTTCACCGCACCCAACATTCCAACCCATATGAATTCTTGACACCTTATTTCCTCAAAACGTAAAATACGAGACAAGGTAAACATGCAAAAAGTGTTTTACGAGAGGCAACCATAAAATTTCTTCCATTTGCACCCTCTTATTACTTTCATTAGTGGTGGAATGCCAATGGATTTTTTCTTACGCAATATTTGTACGAACGCATTAGCACTTTACTTTATTAAAAATTAGCATGAAAGTTTGTGTTCTAAAATGTGAACTTTTTTTTCACACAAAAAATACTGTAAAGTTTGCTAGATAGAGAAACTATCTTTTTTGAAGCGTTATCGATTTTTTTTCTTCAAAACATCCGGTTTTGCTTTTAGCAAAAAATTGTTTTTTTACAAGGATGGCATGTGGTGTTCTTAATAACTCGTGAAATGAGGTTTTTCACGCGCTTTTCGCAACATGAAAAAATCTTTATCTTGGTAAAATGAAACAGTTTTGTTTATCAGAGACCATTATGCCTCTCGTTTAAAATATGTTTACTCGATATTATTGAAGAGAAGATAAAAAAGGAAATATGTCAAAATATTCCACCCACAGTGCATTTTATCTGTTGCCCTGTACAATCCTTCCGTTAAATACTGCCATCAAAAAGCTTTTAATGCATTGCTCAATTCGTCTTGGTTGAAGTGATGAACTCAAAAATGTTTTCCATTTTCTAGACGACAAAATTTATGTATATGAAGCAATCCCTGTAAAGTATGCTTCAGGAAGGATGATAATGTGGATCATCATACTTTTGCATATGCACACAAAAAAATCCAAGACTATTTACAGTCAAGTTAGACTTTTGCTGTGATATATGATTGAAAAAAAGCGCTGACAATGTCATTTGTCCATGGGAAGCAGGAAATGTTGCAATTTCCAAGGCAAGCTGGCTACCCGTGCCTATGCTTTTTGTCTGCTTGATGCCGTCGAGCATTAGTTATTCTTTTGATGTCCAGTGGTTTGCCGCTGCAGCACTACAATTACAACATTTAAAGAGCCTGGCACGTGTACAATACTTTGCTGTATGAATACATGCATATCACGTATGTCTTGCTGGAAGGATGATTTGCTGCGCAGTTGTGTATTTCATCGATGGTATTGAAAGAAAGCTTGACTTTCAGTAGTAAAAGGAAACACGAAATCACTCTCACAAGCAGGGCGATAATCGTTATCACAATGTCAGCTTTTGTCGTAAAGGACAGTGTGCGTAGAGGAGGAACAGAGACAAACTTTTTCCAACATCTCAAAGCTGCGTATATAACAAAAAAAGCTAATTCCAAATGATTTAGATACGTTATCCTTTCTAAAATAAAAAATAGCTTGGAAGACGCAATCCTATTTTTTATGCAGATACTCGTTGTATGTTATGTTGCTTTGGAGGAAATAGTAGATTTAAATGCGAGCGTGATACGAGCTCAACACAAAGAGGGAAGAAAAATCGAGACTTTTCTTTTTCATCCCTCACAATTTTTTTATTCATTCTTTTTTCCCCTCTTTCATTACAGCCCGGCCGAAATTTATCGCCCGACCCAGAGACGTGCGAATAGGTTTGAATGGAGTGGCAAAATTTGACTGTAGTGCCAATGGGAATCCAGTGCCGACGGTTTACTGGAGGAAAGAAGGGAGCCAAGAAATCTTCCTTCCGTCTTCAACTCACGGCCGCTTACATGTGACTCCAGAGGGAATACTTCGTATTCAAGGAGTGAAAAAGGATGACTCTGGTATTTACGTATGCTCCGCAGTAAGTGGGGCTGGAGCTCGGGATACAATAGCACGTTTAGAAGTCACCTCACAGGACCAAGTCCCTCCGCCAATTATCCAGTTTGGACCGGTAAATCAAACACTTCCTCTCACCAGCCTTGCTACAATACCATGCGAGGTCAATGGCACTCCAAGACCGACAATCAAATGGTTCAAGGATGGCATCGAGCTGACCCCTTCCGATCGACTTCATTCTGATAAGATCAATGCTCCCGGTGGAGACGTCAACTCTGCTGATGGCAGCAAAACTCCTAGAATCACTATTTCCGCCAATGGAACCCTACAAATCAGTGGTAAGTCTTTTAAGCATAGCTATATATTTTTTTCAAAAATAATACCCATTCTCAACAGGAAGACGTCAACTTGCAAATATCCTCACAAACTCAGATATACGTACAAACTTCAGATGATATAAAGTCAACATAATAATCATGATAATATGAGCCTTGAATTATTGAAAAATGGCTGGGAAAGTGGGAACCAAAAGCCATATAGATATATAGACTTGATACTTACATTTCAGGAGAGATGATATTTAAGTAAGTCTCAGAAATCCAGAATATACACCATTCTCGCATTACATCCGCCAACAAATGGAATGGGATGGGTGGTGTTCTTTCATTTTCTAGTATTTTACTACCAACGAATGGATAATACACAGCTTGCAAGCTATTCAGAAAGCTTGGAGCCGTTTTCCCTACAGAGATTTTTCTCGACTATTTATTATTACTATTATTAGCTTTTCAATTCGCAGTTTTTTGCATTAGCCATTATAGGCTTGGCTCTTTTCGAAAGAGATGGGATGGGAGGGTAAGTAAAAAGTTGATCCAAGTAGACGTTATGCGAGAAGGAGAGCAGTTTAATAATATGGAACTGACATTTTGCGTGTGCTTGCTGTGTTGCTCCTTATTTTCTTTATTATACCACGTGTATGGTTATTTCCCTTGCAAACAAACATTTCCTTTGCTTTCGCATCCCTCCCTTGGAATTGCCAATTTCTATAGTCATTCCTTCTGATATTGCGTTCCATTTTATTCTCATTCAATACACCATAGAGCCAAAGCTCGTTGGATGTTTTGATGGTTGCGTGTGCCTCCTCATGTGTGCGGAATGATAGGGTCGGGAAGAAAGAAACAGGGGCACGCCACACATAGCCCCTGGATTTGACTCCCTTTTCCGTTTTCTCTTTAGTTTTTATGTGACTTCATTTCTTCACGACTGGGATTTTTTTATACATTTTTAGCCCTTTCAGTTTGCACGAATGAACTGCATTCGCTGAATGTAAAAAAGTCGTTTTTATATTATCCAGCAAAAATCCTATCTGAATCGTGCTCAAAATTTTTGATATTCTTCAAGTTGCCAATTTGACTGGCCTTTTTAGCTCTCTTAAATATTATCCCTCGTGGTAGTTCCTGCTTTTTCGTATTTGTTGCTTTCGATTTTTTTTCTCCCTTCTTTTTGACTACTCTTTAGGTACGCTAGGCAAAATCCCGTCTCGTAGGAATATTTTTTATCCGGTATATAATGAAAATAATGTCATGTGCATTTGCAAAGTTATTCATTCAATGAAGTGAAAAAACCAGAGACAAACGTTGAATGAACTTCAAATTGCCTTTAGTCGTCGTTTCCTCGAGAGCGTGATCTGGTATGTGTACCATTTTAATCCAAAGAAGAGGAGAAGCGAAAAGAGTAAAAGTTTGTATTACGAATTCCATCCAGGGTCTTTAAGAGCTTTTGTTTGAAATCCTTGCATGCTTTTGCTGCTTTGGAAGAAAGAATTCAATGAAATCCACACAACCAAGAAGAGAGCATAGGAAAGAAAGACACTAGTGTAGTGCACACAAAACAGAGATTTTTTTCGCCAGACAAGAGCAATCGATTTGCTGTCCTAACCGAGCCATGTCATTTTGGAATTCACATTAGCAAAAGTGATACTGTTTATTTTCCTTTACTTCTCCGTGTCTAATTTTGCATGCATGAATAGGAAAAAAACGAGTGTGTTGTGAGCTCTTGGTGTATTTTTTTTCTTGGGAAATATCAGAGACGCATCAGAAAACGCTGACATGTTCCCCTGTTATCTCGTCTAGTCTTTTGACATTTCAAATATGATTTGCTAGGTTTGCTTGGATTCACTTCTCTTAAGGCATTCGTCACTGCCATTGAATTTGTAAACTGGCTTTTGTCAAAACTCTCTGCTCTCTCACGCTGAGCATTCTTTATTCTATGGTTGGCTTGTTGGTAAAGCTAAATACTGTGGAGGATAAGTGAACAAGAAAAAAAAGATCTGATTAAAAAGATGTCACAAAAACTCCCCCAAAAATATTGGTCTTTCGCTTGTCTCCCTGCTTTTATCAACATTCCGTTGCGCAAGGACTGGTTTTTTGTAATGACTAATGGTAAACGAAGCGTGTGGTGTGCTTTAGTTGTAAAATAATGTCTAAGTTTTGGAGTGAATTTTCAGTAAATATACAAACCTCGATGCAATATGCAAGTAGGCATGCAACTCTTATTAACTTTTGATGAAATGAAATTGAGGAAATGCAGTTTTATGACTTCGTCTCCTCTTCTCCTTGCAATGAGTACAGTTCTAGAGCATGCTCATCGGCACACACTCTTGACAGCCGAGGCTCAAGTGGAGACTCTTACTTTTTATCAAGTGGTCGTGTGGTGTCGTCCTCGTCAACGAGAAACATATCAGTTACAAGCTTTAGCAAGAAGGGATGCACTAATAATCTTGGCGTACTCAACGTTTCCACTTATCTGCCAACAGTGCGTTGCTGCGTTGATTAATTAAGCTTTATGTCATGTGCATGTTCCATAAAGTTGATTTAGACATGCATTGCATTACGCTCTTGGATATAATGCAAAGAATTGTGCGTTCCACTCCCTTACACACTTTCCATCCTGTTCCAGAGTCGAGTCGACTCCACACTCAAAGTAGAAATAGTCAGCAGTATTATTAAACCATGATGGAGTGCCCTTCGATATCAAGTCACTAACTCAGCTAGGTAATCATAATAAATGCTTACATTGCGTGAAGCTCTAGTCATTTCTTACAAAACAAAACAAAAACTACAACATATGTAAAACTAAAGGTTGTTTATATACCTATGTTCTTTTTATTGTGTAATCATCATGTGATGTGGTGTGTGTTTTTGATATTTTCGTCACCAGAAGGCACATTTCATGGAAATGTCCAGCCTCGAATTAGTCAATAGAACGATTTTTATATGTATACAAACTCAAAGCAAAAAGAAACTGCTTAGAACTCCCTTAGGGAAGTTTCCAGTGGTGAGTTTTTAGGTGAGCGGAAAATGTCACCACACTTAATTTTATAGGGCCTTGCGTTATCCTACAACAACACAAGGAACGAGCGTATACATGCTAGCTTATTAAGTGCCTAATAAAAAGATACCAAAAAAACTAACAAGACTCTGTCATGCCATTTCTTCTAGTCCTGCATTATAACTCCTTTCCATCTTGTTCGTTGGGGGTAGAGATTATAAACTTGAGCAACGCTTGTACCTTTTTCTTCGTATCATAACAAAAAAAACTAGGGAAAGTATTTATGACGCAGTCCAGAGCAAAACTATGCCTTAAACGTGGACTAGACTATTTGCTTTACTGGAAGAAGAATGTTGTTGTTTATAAAGAGAAGCGTAAAGTCAGCCAGTGTTTCCCTGCTCCAGTGAATAATTGCATGCTATACGCACAACATTTTCTTCCTCGTTCAGAAAGATACACACAGTTCTCGAGAGAGACGTAAAATATAGGGTTTTTATAGTGCGTAAACGATATTTGTACAAAAAATAAATACATGTATACTTATTTATGCATTCATGACTAGATCATGGTAAAGTATGTGCGGGGAAGTAGCATTGTGTTGAGTTATTTATGATCTTTTCGGGTATGATTGAGCAGAACTCATTTCGTGATTTATAGCCTTTCCACTACACAACTGTGTACACGAAGAAAAAAACGACTTCGTTTTACTTTCTGCTCTGCCTGATGTCTTCCTCAAGAAGACTTCATATTGTTGAAGGAGACTTGCATCTTGCATGTGTGCGCACTTGACTTCTCTCTCAAACATATTCTCCAGTGGAAGCCTTCCATAGTGTTTTTTTATCCGTTCCTAGTCAGAGCTGACCACTTCAGTTTAATAAATTGGATGAGGTCGGAAAGCTGAAAAACCGAGCAGTAGAAAAAAAGGAAGTAAGGCTAGTAACCACACGAGAAGTGGAAGACGGACGCGTCAAGGAAATTGGCTAGGGAATTGCCTCCCTTTGCTTTTGCCTGGAACAACAAGAAAAAAATGTATACGCAATGCAACATTCCTTGTAGGGCTAAGACCGATTTTCAACATTTTCACCGATCTCTTCCTTTTTTTCTTTATCATTGAAGACTTCATTTGTACACCCAAAAGCGGAAAATGGGAAAGAGCCTACGTTTCTTTGAAAATATTGGGTAGTACACACGTTAGCATGGGAAAACCGCTTTTGCTTGTTTAGTTTGGCTTTGCTGAGTAACGAAGAGAGAGAGAGAGATGCTTTCTTATTTATTATTAGCTGAGTGAATGATGTTTCTTATAAGAAACTCTGTAAAGTCTGCCCTGGAATAAATGGATCGAGAAGAAACAACAATAGTGCAACAGCTGTAGAGATACATACATAATAAATGTATTAGCAAAGTCGGACCTCTCTGGAACTTTAGCATTAGTCAAGGAAAAGGGAAAAGAAAAAAATGTGAGAGAGAAAAATGAAAGTGGTCATTGTGTCGAGAAGAAAAAAGAGCGTAGAAGAGTGTGCTATCGTCTCTATCTCCTTCTCCCTTTATAAATGTCTTCTTCAACAATCTGCAAACAATCTTTGGTTGTACTTATGCCACGGCTTTTTATTTTATGCTTGTAATCTATAGCCTGGAAATAAGGAGGATAGTTGATATCTTGTGGTAATAATGATTACGACAGTGGAGGAGAAATGGGAAACACAAAGTTCCATGTAAGTGTTGAGGAATATATATCTGTAAAGAAACTGTCACATTCATGTGTGTATGCACTGATAACTTTGTGCGTTCGGATGGAATCCGAATAGAAGTCTATATACAAAATAATAGTGTTATAAAATCTCAACTGCAAGTTTTTGTCTTCCCGGGTCCAGTCCTGGAACGGGTAATGATAATGATAATAATAGTGGAGGATAAAGTATATAGCGAAGGTTTATTTTTTTATATAGTAAAAAAAAGTTTTTACTAAAGACGAAATATTTATCTCTTGACAGACTTACGAGCACCGGACTCTGGTCAGTATACTTGTGTGGCCACATCACTATCTGGAGAAACATCAGCTACAGCTTCGCTTGCCGTTGAGTCTCCAGTGAATCCGAACATAGCGTTCCATCGAACTAACCCATCTCTTTTACCTCCTCCTCCATCGCAGCCTGTTGTGGTGAATGAGACGCAAGCTACATCAATCACTTTGTCGTGGACATGGAGCCCTAATAAAGCAGTGATGCCATCGAGGAGTCAGCCTCTCCTTGGGTTTACGATTGAGTCGTATAGTCCGGATTTACAGAGTGGTTGGCTTACGCTGGGTCACCGGATATATTCCGCGACGCGACCTGGAGAGGTCATTGTTCACACTGTGGATGGACTCAAACCGGACACGACATACATGTTCGTGGTCCGTGCAGAAAATCCGGAAGGGTTCTCTGCTCCATCTGTTATTTCTGACTTGATCAAAACGAGACTGGGGACGAGGAGAAGCTCCGATTTGGAAGAGGTTGATGAGGAAGAAGCTAGAAATCAATTATCCGCGAGTGATATCGAGTTAATTAGCGCAGAGCCTGCTTCATCAACTTCCATTAGGATTTCCTGGAAGGTTAATCCCCCCTCTTGTTTCCTATCTAGATTCTAGGAAAATATCATAGTAAACTTTTTTGTATTAGGTTAATACCCCCAAAGTTGTAGTGGGGCTTGAGGGAAAGTAGTATATAATTGGGAGGTATGAAACCAAAAATGATTCCGCAATAACATTCTCGGAGGCTTAAGTTTAGAAAAACTTTTTTGTAGCCCTTAGCCCTTACTCAAACTTTGCTATTATTTTAGTTATATATCTGGAGAGGGCTTGTGAAGACCAATGTTGAGTAATCTTCTGTGCACTATTTTATGCGCAGAAACTAATGCATAAGGACAGAAATCAAGTTTCGACAGCGTGTATATGCCTTGTACCTGCACTCGACTTTAAGTAGATTTTCTCTAGTAACTTTTCTATACGGCGTTAATTTTCACTTTTGCAGTGCATCCTTTGGAAAAAGGCATGAAGGGGCTCGGTTAAAATGTATTACAATACATGTGACAACATAAGCCGTTTGTCAAAAGTAAATCCCTCGCGTTATTTATTTGATATTTATGTGGTTCCAAAAGTACATTCCAAGTACATTCGAGTATTACACAAGTAAGTACGATGAAAGTGCTCTAGAATGCATGTATGATTTCTGATTTGCTTGTTAAAACGAAATGAAAAGGATGCTCCCTTTGAGTTCAGTTAAATCATCATAAATCACAAGTTACTCAACATATCATGCTTCATCAACTTGAACTACTCATTGTCTATTTCATTTTGATTAATTGCATAATCTTCATCAGTTCCTTCTTTGCTACAACAGCTAACTAGCAAGCCTAGGGAAGTAGTAGGGACACAAGAGGATTTGTCGAGTAATGAAGCGAAAAGCACAAGAGAATAAGATTCAGTTAGACAGGGAGTATAATGGGATGATGTGAAGCCTCAGTCTGAATCCCAAGTCTGACTTTTTTAATTACGTATTACTTATGCATACTGCTAATGATTAACTTAGGATCGTATTGTTCATATATGGCTATGTGGTTAAATGATGCTTTGATCCAACTTCAAGTTGAATATTACATTGAGATTATTTGTATCCCACAGGTTTCCAAATCCTCAATGAGGTTCATTGATGGATACTATATTCGTTACCGAGAGATTTCTACAGATCAGCCACTCAAAGGGTTCCTAGTCCTAACTGTTGTCGCGCAAAAGACCCACTTTGATGCTTATGCCCATGTCGTTCCTAATTTGAAGAAGTATACAATGTATGAAATATTTGTTTCGCCCTTCTATAAAAGTGTGGAAGGTGGACCTTCCAATTCCAAAATGGCTACTACATCTGAAGACAGTGAGTTTTTTTGTTAAATAACTTTCACCCTGCTTTTAGAACTGATGCTGGGAAGTTGACTAAATATAAAACTATACAGTTTACGCATCATTAATTTTTGTGGTGACTTACTCGAAGGAATGTTTCAGTTTAAAATATTCCAAGTAAGCAAACAAATAAAATGTTTCGTAAAGTCGGTTACCTATTCATATTTGAGTCAATATTCTGGTGCACTTTACATTTTGCATGTTGTCTCTCGATAATTAAAAAAAATATTCTTTTAGTTTGTTGTCAGTCCTTATCGTACAAACATAACCTATGTATGCATTGAGTAAACCCACATCCCTGTAAAAATAACTATTATGTAACTCCAGACTCTTATATCTAAGTAATATGTGCCCGGGGAATGAGTTTTAGTCAATCTTTCTCCCCTACCTCAATTTCATGGAAGGAGGGGGAAGGTGTATTCTAACGGAAGAGTACAGTCGACCAACTTTATTTTAACAACGCACACGAAGGATTTTCAGATAGACAATAGAGCTGAAGCTTATATAACTAGCTCATTACCAAAGTCTTTACAACAAGAGGTATACTTACTTCCACTCCACAAAGAAATGAGTAGAGTCGTCTATAAATAATGAAAATAGGAAAGTATATATATGTTTCTATAAAAAACTACATAAGGAGGGGGTGGTAGGTTGAAAGTTAATTTTGAAAAGTCGCATCTATATGCGTGTATACCTGAAATTGTCTATGATATTTAGTTTCGGGTTTTCTTCTAAATTTAGTCTCACTTCTTGAATGAAATAGGTACTCTGTACTGTAGTTTCACCACTACTCAGGATTTTATATTCATTTAAGCTATATATATCGTCTGCAGTAGAGTAATGAAAGACAGTATAAACGAACATCGACACTGAAGGGGAGTGGATTCAACCGAAGTGTAATGTCATTTAACGTAATTATATATTTCCAGAGCCATCTGCCCCACCGAAGAATCTTATTTTCAAAATGATGAACTCCACGGCAGGCTCAGTGAGTTGGTCACCTCTGGAGCCACAACAACACAATGGAATTCTCCGGGGTTTCCGAGTAAGTCAAAACAATGGTCGAATTTTCCCTTTTGCTTTCTCATTCCAGCTTTTAGAACCTCAATTCTAAAGTCTTTACAGACTGATGCGACAAAAAATATGTGCATTTTAAGTCCCCTTTCTCTCTCTCCATCTCTTGAAATTGCTGTGCACGTGCTGTCCCCACTGTAATAAAGCTAATACAAGTCACTGTTGAAAAGCAATTCATTTAAGCATCATGCATTCTTTCGCGTGCATACCTAATATTTATATAACTACTCTTTAAAAAAAACGTTATACACAGCTCTCACTTTGTGTAGTGTTAAGCTAGCGCTTTTACTTTCACTATAAAAAGATTCCTAGTGGGGTACTCTTGAGTAAAAATCATGCTTTTTGCTGCATCAGCTCAATACAGCCGAGAAAAAGAGAGTGGGTTTAGCCCACTGTGCTCGCTTGAAGTATTAGCTCTTGGAAAGATTTCCCGTCCTTTACTTAAATGAAGATTTCCCCTCTTTTCTTCTCTTCCCTTTTACGAATGACTTTCATTTGAACAGCAGGAAGGCAGTACGGGAGAATGAATGGAGGGAAAACAGTGCATAAGTGACAATAGTCTGTTGATGTGATGTCTGAAATGGTGGTAATAATAATAATGGTGAAAGCACAATATCAAAAGTCTGGAATGGCCATATCATCAACAGTTCCATCCTACTTGTTTCTTTTTCCTAAGTTCAGAATCCCAATTTCATTTGATGGAATCATGTACACGGAAAAGGGGAAGTGGGTGTGTGACTCTGTGAATTCGTTGACTTTACTTAATGAATGAAGGATATCAGGAGATATTGGAAGGTAGCCTCTTCCTGTGATCGTGAGAGAGTAGCCATTGTGTTTGTACAATGCAGTACAAAATGAAAGGCAGAGTTTTTGTATTGTTTGTTTACGAGAGTAGGATTACTTATATATATTAGAGGAGTCATGCACTCGGGTTTAAAATTGTAAATGAAGAAAGCAATTTTACTTTGTTGATAGGTTGTTAGGACTGTCGTGGGAATGAGGAAATGTGCAGATACAAAGATGTTACTTAAGATAATCACGAATGAATGAGCTGATAACATATTGTCTGGGAAAGTTTACAAGCCCGCTAGTTTTCCAAAGAGATTTCTGTTTCTGTTCAACTTTCTCTTTTTCTTCGTTTAGCTCAATGCGAAGAAAATGAAAGGTCTTTTTTACGAGACTTTTTGTAATCATTTTGGGGGAAGTTGTTGTGAGGGATAATGAATCCGTTTGAATAGAGTTGTCATCTACTACGACAAAAATACGGTCACTAAATAAAATACAATAAAGCAGAGGACGCTTTTTAAAAAATATATAAAAAACCTAGGAACTTTTTCAAGTTAGAAAAGCTTAGAATTTGTTTGGTTTAATTTCATAATTAACCATTGAATGTTAGAGCGAATCGATTTTGTTTAGAAATACCAATTGGTATTCCATTAAACAGCATGTAGCTTCCTTCCTTCCATATTATGCGTATACATATTTGATATTGCCACACGCATCGGCAACGTGTGAAACATGAATCATCCCTTTCTCAGACCGCATTTGCAATGCATGTCAACTAATTTCCAGTATTGTGCTGTTTTATTTGAATTGAAGCATGGTAGTAGAGCATTACAGGTTTATTAAACCTGCTTGATGCTGAAATACAGTACAGTGTTGTGGGTATAAATATCAGATAAACATTAATTTAACATTGAATTCGTCCCACCTAATTTACCCATTGTTGACTTATTGTTACAGGTGGAAATACGAGGGAACGACTCGCGACTTCACGCTGAGATGGATTTTGGCCCGAATATTACATCCATTCTGTTGACTAATCTTACTCTGGGTCGATCATATTTTGTTCGTGTGTGTGGCTACACATCCGTTGGTTTTGGACCTTACAGCCAGCCCCTGAAACTCGAAATGAATCCCGCATTATTAAACCCCTCTGGAGCAGAACAGAATGGAATCAGTACGGAGGATGGAAGTGCTTCTCAGATTTTGAAGGAAGTTTGGTTCATCATCTTGATGGGGTGCCTTCTATTCATTTTCCTACTTTTTCTCGTCATTATCCTTTACACTCGGCGAAAATCCCACGGGAAGAAGGACCATATTTCAAGTGAGTAATTACCGAAAATTACATATGTTTTTTTCCTTGTAGATCGTTTCCAAATATGAGTGTTATTTTAGATGTAGTAAATAAGCCAAATAGCATGTGAAATTATTGAATTGGATTTTTTCTTCTGAGAATAATGTATAACAAACCATCATTTCGGAGTTGTACAAAATGTTTGCTCGTTTTGTGAAAAGTTTATTGACCTTCCATAGGCGTTATGGTTGCTCCCCACACTGACTCCCAATTTGTCAGCGGCAAGCAAAGTCTCTGGATTGATCAAAGATGGAGACCCACCGATGCTAGCGATAAGGATTCTAACCGATCGGAAGCAAAACTTCTGGCAAATCATCATTTAATGAATGGGGAGCTTGCTGAAGCTACAGACTATGCTGAAGTGGATCCACAAAATTTGACAACTTTCTACAACAACAGTAATAAAGGTCTCTCACTCCACCCACATCCACAAGTACTTCTCCAATTACAGCAACAGCAAATGCTAGCTCAGCAACCAGATCTCACCCCTTACGCCACCACAACTTTAATTCAACGAAGACCCAATTATGTAAGTAATTCCGGATCCAGCTCAATAATGTGACGCTCTCTTTTATGGTCTATAAAACCGGGTACTTTATTACATAGCATTACTCCAAACTACTCCGCCATTGTTTGTTCTGCAAAATCATTTAGCTTCTTGGAAAAAAAATCTTAAGAATGACTGTTCCCCTTATTTTGTGAATCATCCTAATGGACAAGGTTTTAAAATAAATCTTATTTCGTTAAATACGATTGGTACTCGTACTTGATTTGAGGTTTTTTAAAACTACATTACTCCCATATCCACTGATGTTTCCTGCTGCGGTGGAACAAGTAGTGAAAGTAATGTCATGTGCAGAGCCTTAGTGAGCAATAATTTAGAAGTGGACTACTTCCTTTATTTTATGGGCTAGTTTATAATGCTAATGTATTGTGACCTTTTCCTTTTTCCCAGGACCCTTTACCGGCGAATCCAGTGTCGCTAACGAAAAATATGCTCAACGACTCCAGGGAAAGGGAATCCGATCAATTCAGTTCGGGTACGTTTGTTTGCAGTAAAAGCTGTAAGGAAGTTATGTGGAGTGGTGTAGTATGGATTTTGACCTTTTCACAAAAAACCTGCTATATATTTAGCAGCAATAAAATCCTATCAGTTGCTCCTATTAATTTCCTTAAAAGTCTGACAGGATTGGCTATCGCTGGACTACAGCGTATAGTTTTGTCCATGGTTGATAGCCAATGCTACTAGAGGATTTTTTTACAAGCAGAGTTCATTTAGATGGTATCATTTAACACGATTTAATTTTCCTTCTAGGTCGGTCTAAACTTTCGATCGGTTCCAACAATTTCAACAAATTCAAGTCAGCTCACGCTTCCCCATCTCCGTCGCCGTCAGCTCCTCTGAAAATGGTAAGGGAACTTGATACAATGTACAGGAAAGGGGAAGCCAGAAAATGAGATATTTGTGGAAAGTGTTTCATGTAGAGAGAAGACTTGGAAAAGGAATGGTTTTTGGTAGTGTTGCCAAAATGATTGCTCCTTCATGACGATGATATGTTACATACTAATGGATCACTTGTGGTGATACTTGTACTCAGCAGTATGTATATTTTTTTCTCTTGAAATTTCCAGATGCCCATGTCATCAAGAATGGGATGCTATCCCAGTCCGGGTCCAAATCGATCTCATTTAGTTCCACTAGAGCACCAAGTCTTAGCCGCAATGCCCAGTCTTCATCATCCGTATCATAATGCTCATCATGCTAACGAGAATTTATACCATATCGGGGAAATCTTCAGCCCTAATAAGTCTGTATCCGTGACAAATGGGTTCTCGGAAGCTGTCTACCAAAGTGGTGACCCAGAGGATAGTAATTTTCTTCCTCACCAAACTCTGTGTCCATTGATAGACAGAGAGATCCAGTCTTCCCTTCCGAGCCTTGCCTCGGACTCGACCTCATGCAATTTATATGCTGAGGCTGACGATGTGATGCCCGGTGCTGGAAACGGATGTAATGGAGGAGGTGTTTCTAACATGAGTGGGAATTCTGGAAGCAGCTCTAGTGGTGGTCGACCCATTAAAAATTCACGGTCCACTTCCCCAGCCTACAGTAGTGATAGTTTTAATAGTGGTAAATCAGGGAATAAGAGGCTATATAATGGGAAAGGTAGTAAAAAGAAATTCGATAATGGATGCAAATCCCTTGAAAGACGTCATTTAGCACCATTATTACCTGGAACTCGAGCAGGTGAGTACTTTTTCTTGTTAATTACGCAAATAGTGTTTTTTATAGAAGTGCCCATGAAACGGTTTCTTACAAAAAATGCAATTGGAAACTATATTCGAGTCACATTGAGCGAGTGAAATGCATGGCACAGGCACACTCTATTCATTATTTATTAGATTACAGCAGAAAACCGTTTCTGTTCAATTGTAATGCTACCCTCTTACTGGTGTTCTTACAGCTACTAGTAGAAATTCATTCTCAATAAAACTGAGTAAGATGGCAGGGGAAGCGTTAAAACCGTTTCCTGTGGCAAGCCATACACGCTAGAGAGATCTTTGTGTCAACTTTTGACAAAACAAAAACATGATTCTAAGGATACTAAGGAATGTTCCTTTTTGATTTTCAGATGATCCAAATATGTATTCACGTTCCCCATATGCAGATGGACACAACGGCTTTCAAAAGCTAGGACGCTTTCAGAGACCCACCGTATCTCAGAACCATTTAGATAATGACTACCACGACTGGCAACACGATCCCTCAGCAATAAAGCTTGCAAAATCTCTAAAAGAGTCTAATGCATGACATTTGCAATCTCCCAACGTTAACATGTTTACTTCCGCGCACCTTCCCGTCCCCGAACCATTTGGTGACACTATCATAACACACAATAATCAGCAGCAAAGTTTCATTTCAGATTTGAAGGGGAATAATGACTGGAACGACGTTAACAACATAGGTGCTAACAATGGACCATCTGCAATTTTCATCCCATCAGCATTATTAAACTACGCCTCTTCCGCTTCACGACAAAGTTTAAGGCTGCACGAGACCATGTGTGAGGAAGATGAAGATCTTGAAGATATCAACGGGGAGCCTGAAGGACATCTTTCTGGTTCGACGTTGGGAATGAACTCAAGAACAGCATCATCAGTCCATCATCCTCGACAGCGTCAGTCGAGGCAACATTTGCAATCAACTGGATGGATTTGATGCTTGCCTCAATCAGACTGAATTGGCACCTTCCATTATCCAAATTGTTGACTTTTGTTGTCTAACCATACAAAAGCTTTTGTCGAAAAATAAAACGTCAACACTATCCCATATTGTTATACCCTTTTTTGTCAGTTTACTGGTTTCCCGGTGGTACTACTAAAAAATATTGACACAGTATTTGCGTTTGTTACTAATACTAATGATATTAAATGATCTTGAGATTAACCTGTATTTTGTAACCTGCATGTCTTCATTTTTTTTACTGCTGACCGTAATTGTAAAAGTGAGTTGTAGCTGTAGAAAATATATAATTATGTTTCAATGAAACTAATAATGTACAATACTAAACGTCAAAAAGCAAATATACTTTTTGTGATTCATCAATTTTCTACTACGGAACCAAATACAACATACCCATGGTTTTTCAACACTGCCTATTCCCCTGTTAAATTCATTGTTTTCTTTACAGCTCATGTACTGAGCTCACGATCAGTTATGTTCGTTTACAGTAGGGACAAAAATGTAAAAGGCATATCAAGAGCAAGAAGAAATTCAATCTAATCCTGGTTTGCGTATTAACTGCAAAAGCAGATCTTTACCTTGATTTAGCTACGTCACAATTTTTTTTGTTTTTCAAAACTGAAACCAGCAATGCAATATGTAATCCTTTGTAGGTCATGTAAACATAATAACTTTGTAAAATATGTGTATGTGTGTATTTGTAAAAGAGAAAGCTAAAGACTATTGTTGTTGAATAGATGGATGATGGATTGTAAGTATGAAATGTAACGACAGTATGTAATGTGTAATATACGTGTAAAATACTTAATCGCAAATTTTTTATTCGCATTGCTTTGCTATGTCATATTTAAAAATAGATTAGATGAGAGATTATAAAAGTTAGTGTGGTGTATATTTATCATGTAACTTCAAGCTTTTCGTGTATAGGCTAAGGTTATTTTTACCATAAAAGTGTATTAATATAAATATGTACAGGATTAACCTTATGTAAATATTTGTAAAAAAATATGTCGATTGGTATACAAAAATTATTGTTCTTCTGATAATCGTACCAAACTAGTGTACATTGTGTATCGTAAAATGTTAAAACATCGGTAAATATAATATGCTCTCTTTCATATAAAAAATGATTCGATACATAACGCTTCAACTGGTGAACATATTGACTCGCAGTAAATGTAGTAAAATTGTCGAATTAGGATTAGCACTCTAGGTAGGTAATTGAATGAACATTGCATAATAATCCATAATAAATATGTTTAAATGTAAGATAAAATAACTTCTATTATACGAGTATGAAAAAATGACGTTCGTGTTGTGCTTTTATATATGAGTAATTATGAAAATATTGTGAAATGTCAAGTTAAAGCTTGACAATGAATATTAAACAAACGTAATTATGGCCCTAAAATGCTTTTACATTGTAGAATAATTTCAATTTTCAATTTCAATTTTCAATTTCAATTAGAAACAAGTTGAGTCTGATAACTTTTTACGCAAAAGATTTACGATGCTTCAATGTTACCAAATACCTACAACAATAAATGCAATGCAAGATATATTATCGCTCCAGCACTTTAAAATGTGAAATAATGAGCCATTGACGCTACATTTATATGAGCTTATCCTTTGAGGGACAAAATTCCTTCAGACTAGTTCATATTAATATCTTTCACTGAAATACCTATTGAATTCCTCAGAATGAATAAAGTTATCCCACAGAATATAAACCCCCATTTTATATAGCCATTGCAATTTGCAATCTTGAAGGCAGCGAAGGTCCTGAATATTTTTGAATACCAAGTCCAGCGTCTATGCGACATGAAGTTATCAACTCCTAAGGTGTACCACTTTCTGAATTTGCTTGACCTCAAAGTATTGCTTTTATGTCTCAAGAAAGGGCTACAATTGCTACAAATGCTGTACGATGATGACGATAACATTCTAGCAGTTCTAATTCTAATTCTGCATGTAATTTAGTGGATATGTAAAGCTTAGCATTTTTACGTCTCATTTCTAAAATGCCTAGTGATTGGAAAAAGATCAAAACTTTCATTAAAGATCTTTTCCTGGCACAGTTGATCTCAGAGACTCTTTTCATAATGTAATTATTAGTATTATTAGTATTGGCCCGATACTCTTCAATAATGTTGTATGTGTCTGTCCATTGTCCATCCGGCTCTTTGTCCAAACGATAATTCAAAAACGACTCAAGCTATCGCCCTCGGATTTTTTAGGTATCATAGGTATCAAAATATCTCGCCCAAGCTCATAAAAACAAGACCTTCAGCAGGTACTCAAGTGGGAATTGAGACACTCAAACATGACGTACATCATAAAAATGAACTCAAATCAAGGAAGAGACTAACGTTACATCAGCATTATCATTCATTTCTAGGGAACCTTAAGGTGCCCGTACCTCTGTTACACTGTCCGCACGATTATTCAGAAGCATTGCACCAATATCACAAGTTTAAGTAATCCAGGTTATTTTAGTTCTTGTCAGTTCGTTTAATACCGCAGTTGAAACCAGTTATTGTTGGGGACGGTCGAAAAACAGTAAGGTGGGGCGACGATGCCAAAAGGAAAAAAGAATCCCTAGCAAATAAATTCGAAAACCTGGATAGTGATTTTACCCTGGATACTCCGTAAATCGAATTAACCGTGTTGGATTAGGTGTATGTTAAACTTAATCTAACCAACCTAACCAATCCAAGTCGATTTGCATGTTAGAGTAATAAGGGTGACTTGAAAATGGAAGTCAATTGAAAATTCTAAAAATTTCACTGAATATAAGTCGCTCAGAATTTGATTCTGAGTCGATTTGTGTATTTAAAATAAGAGGTCATAAGGGTACATTTAAAAACCTCGAAAAAAACTCATTTTTAGTGCCCCCGTTTTCATACTACACTATATCGTCAGCAATACAAATATTGATTATTGAAAAAATCTGTGCAATCAAATAACCTAATTTTGAAGGCTTAAATATTTAAACAATAGAAGATTTGAATTTTAAATAAAAACTTCATATGTGAGTTTTAGTTTAGTGTTTCAATTGTTCAGTCCACATCAGGGAAAGTAATAATTTCCTTAAGACTTTCCCATGGTCTGTTTTACCGAAAGTGCGTCATTTTTAAGGATAGGAGCGAAGCAGTTAAGGAGCGTGGTACTTGGAAAGATTCGTCTGCAGCAACTGTTAGTACAGCTTTGAAGGAGCTTTCGGTTGGTCTGAAAACCCACCTTAAACCCATTTCTCTATTAGTGTGCCAACAAATTCGATTGGATTTACCGAAGGACAAGCAGGTCGAAGGAAAATTGA
>JAHZNA010002787.1:0-18111 GCA_027743935.1 Sinodicranocentrus sp. ZH6 | reverse complement strand
CAGAAGTGAAAAATTCAAACTCCGAACTAAGATAACGGAAAATGGAGAAAGAGACAGGGGAGAAAGAGACAGGGGAGAAACGGACGGGGTCTGGTAGCATCTTATATAGCTATATCGCCTTAAAGTCGAAAGCTAAATAAAGAAAATATTAAAAAGACTAATACTGATAGAATACACATTTTCCACAGGTTGGATGGATATGGACTATTTAAAATTTCTAAAGTGTTATCCCAAATGAATCCAGTTTTCCTTTCACAATATTTTAATCGCATAGCTGTACTTGCTATTAAAAAGAAATCTCCTGGTAGGACGAAGCGGAATCGACTTTAATCTTCCAACTTTCAACCAGTTAATCCATACATCTATGTAATTATGTTCCAAGATATAGTCCTTTGTATTTGTGGCTGTGATTTCCAGTCATATTCTCATTAGTATTGTCAATGACTGAGAGAAAAATCTTTGCGAGCCATGGGGTTCGTCTAGAGTGGAAGCTATGCTATCATATAGACCCAGTGGCAATTTAGCAATTGAATATTCACTAACGAATATCCCCCAAGTTATTTTGTCCTTCAGGTTAGCGCTGTTGTCTGTATAGTGATGTGGTATATTTTAAAATCAATTTTTACAAATTATGGTGTACTTGCATTTTATAATTTTTTATTAAAATGAGCGCGCACGTTTGCATAATAATATTATATATCACAATTTTCTTCTCCATGGCTTTACAACTAGTTGGATAAATGTAATGTAACTAAACTTCTCAATTCTTTCCATGAAAACTTATCCTTTTCCAATGGTCAGCTCTACTGAACATTAAAACATATTTCTTTACATTGTATTAAACTTGCTTAAAGTTAAGATAACAAATAATTTCGAGTACAAAAACAAAACTGGATGTAAGGAGCAAAAATCCTGTCACATAAAGTATCCCTTTCACCCTCGAGTCCATTTGCAAAGCTTGTACTGTATTTATTTTTACGACTTGCTTTACATCCCTCACATACTGTAGCCTCGCCGAAAAACCTTCCAAATGTTTTCCTACCCCACTTTCCCTCAGTAAAATACCCAACACTTTGCTAATTTCCTGTCTTGCGTTGTACTGAACTGAAAAAAATTCTACATTACTGCCATAAGTTTTCTTCACAAAAGCACATTCTACACTTTTACCCACAACCTCTATTATTCTCAAAATGTTATCTCGTGTGAACCATTTCTGTGTTGAGCTGCGAATACTCTTGTGTCTAATTACCTTTCCCGTAAGAAATAATCCCATCCGGTGATTATTCAATTCCATTCTGGTTTCGAAATCCCGTGCATAAATTACTTTTGTCCAGAATTCATCAGAATTCAAATTCTCTCTGAAATTTTCAGATTGTAAGGCCGACCTTGAGGAAATTGGTAAACCCCACATTTCTAATAACGTACGTAATATTTGGAAGAGTTGCAATGCTTTCTTCCATAACTGGATGTAACATCTTAAACCCTTTGTCAAAGAGCTCACTTAATGTTTCGTGAATGTATGGTTCTCCTGGTGCAATCATTTTCTCTGTCATTTAGCCAGTGTAGAAAAATCCAAGGATGAAGGAAGCCGCCATCATGAAAATACTAACACTTGGGATTTTTTCTGTTTTCTCAAATAAAATGGCAATTACGTGCAAAATGATATCCGATACAGATAGCTTATAATAGTGTCTAAATGCTATTAGAAATAGTGTGAATGACGCTATTGAAATTATATATGCTATCCACAAGCTAGGCTCAAATGGACTACATAGAACTTGTAGCAGAGTGATAATTGTTGTTTCTGGTTCCATTTCACAGTATTCAAACGCCATCGCTATATTTTCAGATATCAGTATTTCTCCAGTGCGAAGACTCTCGGCGTACAAATGATTGTAAGCAGAGTTGGTGACAAAACCTTGAAGATAAACTTTAGCCCAGTCACCAAATATTGAGTCCCCAAACACAACAGTTTTATTGAGATGCTCCCCCATCATCATGACAATTGATGCTTTCGCAGATATACAGTCTGGGGTATTACCCCTCTGGCTGTTATAAGTTAGAGAAAATCTTCCTCCAAATTTGCAATATTGACGAGGTGGCATTCTCAAATTTTGAAGGAAAACAATGTTAGCAGCGATGACATCATTTGCTAATATTTTTTTCCCATGTAATATCCCTATGATGGATGAAAGGTGACATGTGTGGAATCAATTGTTGCAATAAATGTTGTTTGGATTGAAACGCCGGGAGGAACAATTGTTGAAGTTTCTCAGTGAATAGCCCCATTTTGAGGAATAGCTCCTTTTCAAATCGGCAAGGTATACAAGCTCCTTCCACCCGTAAGGCTTGAGATGTTGATTCTTCGACGACAATGATAATATGGAGGAGTGGTGCTGTATAAGCTGCATTGTGATTTTTGTATGGAGACCAAGAATCCTCAAGTAATGCAAAAGAAAGCAAAATGGATTTTCCAAGAGGAGTATGTATTGGTTGTGATCTTCCCATGAATTTCAGCCAAATATTCCAATTATCAATGTACATTTGTTCATTTGGGAAATTGACTTCGTTTGAGACTTCAGATAAAGCTGTTAAAATGATTGTGCAGGATGAAGAGTGAAATTTTTGAGATCCTTGCAAAGTTTGCCCTGGCGATTCCTCATTCAATTGATGAAATTTTACTTTGGACAAAGGAGCACTACTATCTAACACTATCCAGCTTATATTCTCAGAAAATTTATTAAATCTTTGAGATCCTTGCAAAGTTTGCCCTGGCGATTCCTCATTCAATTGATGAAATTTTACTTTGGACAAAGGAGCACTACTATCTAACACTATCCAGCTTATATTCTCAGAAAATTTATGACTATTTTCAGATCCAATGTGATTGAGCACATTTGACAACCGTGTTGCATGGTTAGAATCAAGATCCAGTTTGGACGGGCGTGTTATATAAACTGTGCAGTATGCATATCTGGAAAAGTCAATGTCAAGTTGGAAACCTAATGTGCAACAAATATTAAAAAGAAAGCTTCCAAAAGCAAAAACAACTTTAGTTAACTTCCTCATTTTGGGCAAACAGAGTTCCTCTATCAAACCTTTAGCTACGATTCAAGTCAATTTTACAAGCAATAAGCAAGCAACTTCCATTCGCAAGAGTTTGTGAATTCGACCTGACTTGTTTTTGATTTTCTATGAACTGTTATTGTTGTGAGAAAAAGCATTATAAATCCTGAAACTAATTAACCCTAATAAAGTCGAATTGAATTGCTTGCTTGACAAAACAATTTTTTCCTTCTCAAAAACTGATTAATTTGAAAATTCTAATTAAATAATCCTGAACATGCCTAATTAGAAACGCTTAAACCGGATATTACAAGAAATTTCTTTAAGCATTTAGTACTTTTGGAATGGTCGACAAATGTTTGCCATATGATAATTAACTATAACAAAATAATACCATAATATACCACCATAATATGCAAGCTTGTTTACTAGTAAGTATGTGATATATAGGCTTATATATATATATATATATAGCTTCTTCCCCCAAGCCAAACAAAAACAAGTTGATAAAAAAGTGATCAAAACAAATTATGCAAAAATTCTGGTTTAGTTTAGACATTATACTTTATTTTGCTGAAACTTATAACTATACAGTACATTTTCTTAAGCTTTGCATCTAACACGATTCAAAATATCCACAAAGGCTTGTCTATAGTCAATATTATAAATTGTATAAATGATCGGGTTCAACCCACAATTTATATAACCCAACCAAGTCACAGTTTGGAAAAGTTCCGGTGGCACATCAATCTGCATATCTGCCCCTCTAGACTTATTCATTTGGGTGAACACTCCACTCAAAATGTAAATCACTGTTGGTCAATGAGAATCTTTGTTTTTTTCTTAAAATCGTGCATATCTGTTCAGAATGATTCTTTTCTGTTACAACCTTATTCAATCTTAGTGTCGACGTAGAGAATTTCGTTATTGACCGGTTTAGCTTTGGGGTGCCTTCGCGATTTTCATCAATGTCCAAATGTTCCATGCTCGGCATAGACTCCTCCTCCACATCAACAAGAACTTTTCGAACTGACACACACGGAACTGATGAGCGCTCCCTTAGCTTATTCCTGATAAGGATAAATATCCTAAAGTATAGGGACACCATGATAAAAGCAGGGATGAAAAAGGCGCCCGTTGCGGAATGCACGATATAGCCAAGCTCTCGAGTTAGAGCACAATCCATTTTGGTATTAAGGTTATCTTCAATTTTCCAATCATTCCAGCCCAACACAGGAGATGAAGATATCCATAAAGCGACAAACCACAATCCTCCACAGATAACAAGGGACATTCTAAGACTCCTTGATTGAGCATATTGTAGACCTTCATTTATGCTTCGAAAGCGGTCCACAGCTATAGCGGAAATGTGAAGGATTGATGTGGAGCACAAGGTGACATCTGCAGTAAGCCATACTCGGCACAAACCCTTTCCAAACTTCCACCCGCCGGCAATCATCTCAGCGATATTTAGAGGAAGGATGAACACCCCCACGGCAAGATCTGCCATTGCTAAAGAGAGGATAAGCATGTTTGACGGTGTTCTAAGTTTTCGATGAGTCAGAGTTGCAGTGATAACTAGTAAGTTTCCTAAAATGATCTCGATAATGAGGAGGAACAAGGGAAGAGTCACAATGAGGATTTGCCATAACGGCTTGTCTTCAGATATGTGGTTATCAAAGTGATGCAAAGATGTCTGAGTAACCTCTGGAATATTTGTGTATGTGAAATTAACGCTGGTGGTAGGACTGGCGGTTGGGGGTAATTTAGGGATTTTTGTAGCATTGAAAATGCTACTAGAGCTCGGAAAGCTTAAGTTCAGAAAACTAGTGTTTAAAAAATCTGTACTATTAAATAAATCTGAAGTGTTTGAACTGCCAGCTATACTATCCATGATTCCGAAAATCTCGAAGAAGTCAAAGAAGCTCATGATGACTGCTGTATTTAGCAAAATAAAAAGTGAAATGAAATATTTCGGGATATGACATATGACTATAGTCTTTTCCAGATAAAAACATGTTTGTCAGAACTGGAACGGAAGTTCATTGTGGTACTACTGCAAACTATATTGTGCAAAAATTATATGGGTATAATTAATTAGTATTGGGTTTTTTAGCATTGATCCAATTCTTGCTCATGCAAGTATACAATATGACATTACACACATATTAATTCAAGTACATTTGCTTCAAGTAAAATTCTCCAGTAGGGATTGAGATAGTGTTCCTGGAACTGGAATAAATGTTGCTCATGCATTATGCAAAATGAAAGCACCCAAAAGTTAATGAGCTGAGAAGATGATGTCATCAGAGGATATGTTTAAAGCTGCACTTTCATAAGTCTATATATTCTTTTTGTGATTTGAATGTGCATTAGTTTGTTGTAAAAATGAGTAATCATTCCTGGTGTTGAGGAAATTGCGCAATGAATACTTATTGAAAGGAGCTTAATATCACTGTAAACTCAATTTTTTCAGCTTTTTGGAGAAAATGAGGAATTGGTGTTTGGTTATGTAATTGGTCATAATTTTGACCAAGTGCATAATGACATGCAAAAAACCGCTGCAATTTTAAATAAAAACGCTTATATGGTCTAGGCAATTTAGTAATTAGTTTCAGGATATTTAGTCTAAATTTTAGCTAATGTGAAGTCAAACACAAAAAGCTATCATTATGCACATAAACCAAAGTATTTAGGTGAACCATGTCTGGTCTGTAATTTTTGTAATGAAAAAAGTTAAAGTAACATCAAATATCTAACGTGTGACGTATATAATGAAATTTCCCAAAATGCTTTCGTTCATTACCATTTATCCTACAATCCCTCAAATTCCTCGCACTTTGCTGGTTGTTCTCAATTCAGGCAAAATAACTCAAACTGTGAGCTATATGACAAAACTCAATCTATCTTCTTACCAAGAATATCTGCGCCTGTGATGCGTCATCCCATTCATTACAAATTCCTCAAAGTATTGAATCTACGTCAGTCCTCTGTAAATAACCTAAACAAAGCAAATCAAAGCATGCTGCACATATGTGATAAAGATGTGAAATCTGAACCAAAATTATGCATACCATCAATGAATTCAATCTCCACGTTGTGTTGTGTATGCAATCCACTAAACCACCTAAAACCAACATAGTATCAGTAACCATGTTCATAAATATATTTTATTTGCCGACCAGAGAGCCCAAATAAAAAATATTACGGAACACATTACACAACAGATCAGGTTTTTTTACAGCCGAGCAGTATCGGGTTCCTGCATCCTTGCCAAAATGATTTTGGACTAAATCCCTAACTGTTTTTTATTATGTCAATGTAGCCAGAGGAAGTAAATGTTGGCTTCTATACGATGGGCTTTTTGTCACTATCCCAGATCAAAAACCGGTTACTTATGTATCTAGTTTTTACACATAGCGTCAACAGGGATCTTGCTCTGTGCAGCAGAGTAGCTGGTCCAGTAGTACATCTCAAAGAGTTACATGCATGAAAAAGACATTCAAGCAAGTGGTCATTATCTTTTTGTTCAAGAACAAGATCCAAGGTCTGGCTTCATCTTATAATTGAAAATACATTGAGAAGTCATCTCTGAGTAAAAAAACATTTGAAGAACAATCTCTGTCTCTCATACATAAAAAGTCTGAAGTTGGTGTCTCTCCTGTTTATTTCATTTTGAGAGATCATCTGCAAACCAACTTTGTTTTCTTTTGTGGATTTTTATCTTAATATTTTTTTAAAATAAGTTTAAATCTGGGGTGGTCAACATGTTCGACGTTTTCTCACAACTTAAGGACCTCATTAAAAATAAGAATACGAAAATTGACAACAATGTCTTCAGCCTTCATTACAGACCTACGGTGATTCTTCTTATCCTTTTTGCTTTTGCTATCAGTTCTACAAAATATTTTGGGAGTCCGATTGAGTGCACTGTTCCTACTAAAAATACTGGGCATTCTACTCAGGTAATCAAAAAAAACATTTTTATATTTTTAAAAAAATCCTGAAGCAATACTCAACTCACAATTTTCTTCTTCTCCAGTTTATCAACAACTTTTGCTGGTTTAATGCCTACATCAAAGTTCCAAATGGTGAGATATTTCATTTGAGCATTTAAACCATTTCCGGAAGCAAATAAAATGAACTAGCTTTTCTTCTTTTTTTCATAGATTTTTATGCTCCCTATGAGAGTGGCGCGTATCCTGCCATTGACTCCTTTACGGATTTAAAGGACCTCCAAAAAGACCCAAATTATAGACCTTATTTCCTCCACGCTTATCAATGGATTGAGTTCATGTTATTTATTTCCGCAGTGCTCTTCTTCTTTCCTCGCTATTTATGGCGCTACTGTTGGGAAAAGGAGAGGGTGAAAACTCTCACAGATAGTTTTGACTTGATCTCGTACAAGCAAAAGGATGATGGTAAGAATGCCGATATCGTTCAGTACTTTATCAGGAACAAGTTTGCCCATATAGAGTACTCTGTTAAATATGTGTGTTGTGAAGTTCTCAATTTTATAAACGTTCTTGGACAATTTATCGCTTTGGAAAGGGCCCTTGGTCTTTCTGTGAATGTTATTTTTAGCGACTTTTTCACTTCGGAATCGAATCACAACTGGAATTCCAAAGTGGCCAGGGTATTCCCAAACTTAGCTCGGTGTGAAATTATCGTCGTTGAGAGTGGAGGAGCAGCAAATTTGTCGCAGCAGTGTGTTTTGCCGATAAATATTTTTGCAACGAAAATATTCATATTTTTATGGTGAGTTGTTTTTAGATAAGGAGTTATCAGTTGGTGATAAGGGAAAGGATTGTTTTAATGAGAGATTATGTTTTTAGGTTTTACTTCCTCGTTTTAACAATCATCAGCGGACTCCAGCTAGTTTATCGAGGGGCGACTATCCTCTCACCGGCTTTTCGCACTTTGATTTTAAAACGAGCCGGAAGAAATATTTCAGAGGAGAGTATTGGTAAAGTGAGACGGCTTGGTTTTGGAGACTGGTTTATTTTATACCTTGTGGGGAAAAATATGGATCCATTTTCGTTCAAAAATCTCATCAGAGAATACAACCATGGGCTTACATCTTCCAGAACTTCTGGATCTTTTGTTGGAAATCGGAAGTTACTTGTGATGAACTCTTCTTCAATACAAATGGAGCATATGGAGCATATTGAAAACAGGTCGACAATCATGTAAAAGAAAACGGGTCGACAATCAACTTCTTTGATCAAATTATGCAGCTTAGTTATGGACTGATAAAGATTTCGGGTGGTGGATAAACGCAAATATTGTAATATATTTTCTACAGCATATTGCATTTAGTATTTTCGAACAAGCTTGTGAAATATTCATGTTCAACGTTTCTGCTCAAAGGAAGATAAATATTGTTAAATAAACACTTGTTTGCTTTGCAGTAGCTCATTCAACAAGATTATCTTTAAATTAACCACAAGTCATATCCGGTTTATAAATGATGAGTACTACTTTACTCGTGAATCTTAACCACTGTATATCTTACAACATTTGTTTACTCCCAAAAACTCAAAATCACATGTAAATCCTAAACTGTACATTTAATTAATCTCAATATTCAATATTACTATGTTGGTGAAGTTTAGATGGGCGTTGTGCCAGTAGCTCCGAATTAAACTAAAGCATTTATTCTTCTTGGACAAAAAATATGATTGTGTTGCTCAGCCATTCTCAGTCATGCAACGGAAATGGAAACCACTTATAACTAAAATATTTTCAAACGTAAACTACTAACAATCTTTGCATTACTACATCAAAAGCAGAGCCATCTTTTCTGGTCAACTTTTCAACTCATTTAAAGTTCGGTGAACCATAGCATCCTTAGTTAATTGGAACGTGACTTATGTTTATTTGGAATGTAGCAAGTAGTAAATAAAATATACACGTCAATGACAACCATTCACTAGTTTGCTATTCATATATAAAAGACGTTTAGAAAAGATAAGCTTATCAGTTCATTCATCTCATCACTTAAATTGTGGTCCATCTAAGGTTCCAACAATGTTTGACATATTTACCCAACTTCGCTCCCTAATTAAAGACCGCTATACAACTATAGACAGTCATGTCTTCACACTTCATTACAGGATAACTGTCCTTCTCCTCATATTATGTGCATTTGTCGTCGGCACCAATAAATATTTTGGGAATCCGATTGAGTGCGCAATGAATGATGACAAGTTTCAAAAGGTTAGATAATAAAATTAATTATTCTTATTTCATTGTCAATTAACTTAATCCTATAATTTTTTAGTATACAAATGCATATTGCTGGTTCAACTCCTACATTCGAGTTCCTCGAGGTAAATTTTTATTCAAAGAAATAAATAACTAAAGGAGTTCAGCAAAATCTAACTACTTTTCAATTTATCTTAGACCCCGATGATGACTACAGCAAAGAGGAATTTCCTGCAATAAGCAATTTTGAAACAGCGAATGACCTAAAGACCAACAAAAAATTTAAACCCTTTTACCAACACGCTTATCAATGGGTAGAGTTCCTTTTATGCATTCAAGCCGTGCTCTTCTTCTTCCCTCGCTATTTATGGCGCTACTGTTGGGAAAATGGGAGGGTGAAAATGCTCACCGAAAAGTTTAACCCAGCCCCTACCAAAGAGGAGGAAGTGAAACAAAAGATAAACGAAGTGGTTCAGTACTTTATTCGAAATAGACTTAATCACTTTGCATATTCTTGCAAGTATATAGTCTGCGAATTTCTGAATTTTGGAAATGTCCTTGTCCAATTCCTCATCTTGAATAAAACTTTAGGCCTTAGTGCTCGGGTTTTGTATCAAGACTTTATCACTTCAGAGTCTAATCATGATTGGTCGTCAAAGGTTGCCAGGGTGTTTCCGAACTTGGCCAGGTGTGACTTGAAAATTGGCATGGGAGCAGGGAACAGTATTCTTCCTCAGCTTTGTGTCCTCCCGATTAATGTTTTCACTGCGAAGCTTTACATCATGTTGTGGTATTTTATTTTTTTAAATATATATTTCTTATAAATGAATGAGGTTATCATCTTATCATGGTCATCATTACTTTGCCTACTTTTAGGTTTTATTTTCTCGTTGTCGTGATCATCACCGGGTTATCTGTAGTGTACAGAGGGCTCACAGTATTTATTCCTTATTTTCGTCTGGAACTTCTAAAACGGGAAGCAGGGGAAATTAGTAATGACTCTCTTACTTCAATCAGAAGCTTAAGTTTTGGGAACTGGTTTATACTCCACCTTGTTGGGAAAAATATGGATGAACATATATTTAAAAATTTGCTCATTCAATATAACGAAGATTTGATGGATAGAAGGCCATCTTTTGATTATGCATCAAATCGGAAGTTGCTCCGTGAAGGTGAGGATTATAATGGTCATGATAACAAAAATTTACTTGCTCATTAGCTCTTCTCTTGTTTGCACGTTTACCGTTTATGTATTAACAAATTTAAATGAATTTATGAAAATAAAGAAATTAAAAGAAAAAACTTTATTTAGCTTTGCATAAAGTTTACAAAAAAATTAAATGAAAAATGGTATCAACATATTGGGAACAAATATTGTGAATGGAATCATCAAAGAAGTTGCTGACGAATCTGACGATTTAAAGTATTCATTTTCCTCTCCTGAGTCCCGTGAGTTTTCGGAGTCCGGTGAGTCTCCTACTCCTGAGTTCCCTGAGTTGCCTTCATGACAAAGACCTTGCTTTTTATTGTAAGAATATCCCTCTTCGCATTTACAAAGGCCATCTTCCTCGTTGTCATTTCCCCCTTTTGGAAAACAGTCAGCGTTGAGGACGCAACTTGGGTGGTACTTGCTTTTTCCAACTTTGCACTTGCTCCCAGCTTTCAAGTAGCAGATTCCATTGTCATCGTCGTAACTACTGTGGTCGTCACATTTGCACTTGTTGGTTAAACAACGAAGAAAAGTTTTTGAGTGTTGACACGAATTCTGGTGATTGCATCTTTTCCCATAAAACTCCGTAAGATGTTGATCAGCAAAACATCCCGGAAGTGTGATCAAAATCAGGAGGAGGATGATCCCAAACAAGAAAATTGCTCGGGGTGGAAACCCATTGGTGGCGGATTTCCTTTTGGCACCGATGAAGGCGAACATCTCCATAGACAAGTCTGTGACAAAATTGATGGAAAATATTGTTCAATACAATTGTAAATGAATAGGAAATTAAATCATGGGTACTTCTCAACCTTAATAAAATTATGCAGGATTAAGCATGCCCCTCAAAGAACTAAATAAAAACTTTTGTATGCAAATGTGAACATGTTAATGAAATATTAAAATTTGTCTTAAGTTTTCTGACATCATTATCCTATCATTAAATGATAGCCACAATTTCCGATGACCGACAAACCTACAATGCATAAAAGAGTAATCCATTTACTTTGAAAACTGTGAGCAGGCATTATGCTTATTTTATTGTAACTTTTATTTTTATTGTTAGCAGTTGGATACATGTTTGTCATTCATATCCTGTTTTGAGGATAAATAAACCACACGTGGAAAGTTAAATACTAATTTTTTGCGAGTTTTAGCAAGAATTTATTCTCAAATAGTATCCAACAACCACATCCACACTTACTCATAGATGGCCATCTGGCATACGAACATACATTGATTAGCGAAAAGCCTTTATTTTGCGGTTTCACTAGCTAATCAAACTTCTAATTAAATAATATGCATCTCCAAATTAGGGAATGGTGATGAGGTCCTTTATTGCTTATCGGAAAGGATATTCATTGAAGGAGTGGCAAGGCTGAAAACTGGCGGAACCGGCGGAACATATGTAAACAAAAATGGAACACGGATGGTGTTCATTGAAATGAGTTTTTGAGCAAGGACTCTTCAGCTATTTTAACTTTGAGTTTTAATCATGTACAAGATGCTTATGCTTAATCCGTTTATTCTTTCGAGGGCGGAAATCACAAGCTGGAGTTTGTGAGTGGGAGGGGATCGTGTAATGCGATTTCAAAACGTGTTATAGACATAGCTGCTGGTGAAGGAATTGAAGGTGAAGTCCCTGGTCCCTATGTAATCTATGTAATAAAATTGTTTGGATGATGAGAGAACAAATCTTGCAAAATATTGAAGTATGAACGTGTATTAAGGAAAGTTTGTAGTTTTTCATAGTTCATTGTTGCACATACTTCAATTACAAATGTTATTCAAAATTTAATAAAAGTGTAGTCAAAACTTTCATTACAAAATATTTCATTTTCTTGTCAGCGCGTTATTCACTAACGACTTTACTCTGATCGACAAATAAACAAACTATTACTTCTACTGTTCAATAAACTGATGGGATTTAACTAGAAAACAGTTTAAAAGTTTAAACACAAGTAAAATGATTCATCAAAATCAGTTGTCTTAACTGTATATAATATACGTACCTTTTATATACTCTCAACTATCGACTTAATTAACAAATTAAAAACTTTTACACTATTCGTAATCTTATTCCGCACCTTGAATCCATTTTAACATCAATGAACTATGCTACTTCTTAAAGTTCTTCAACCGGAGCTTCCGAGTCGTCTGCAGAGTCATATCCTAAAAAGATACCGTCATAACTTCTCCATTCCAATATTCCAGGGAGGATCGTGACATTCTTCACTTTTTGCTTCAGCTGCTCCATTACCTCATATGGTAACTAAGAAAAAATACAAGGAAAATATTTAGTTTTTTTTAATTTCAAACAAAAGTTTATAAACTATTCATAAGTCATTTATAACTTACTCCCATTTCCACAGGGAATGTGAGCGTAGACAAGTTTGGAAGTTGAAGGAACCCCTTCAGCACTGATATTTCTGTTATCCCCATCGGCATACATAACCACCGAACCCGGTAAATAAATGTATCTTGACTTTTTATGATGAAACTGGTTAAATCTGTAAAAAATCAAAATACACAATGGTTTCACCAATTTTCTCATGAGATTTATATTGCAATTTTACGTACAAAAATAATCCATATAGTATTTTTTCTTACTTTGTAGATTTGTGATGGTTGGATGAGTTACAACAGAGTTCAACCCTCTTGAACTTGGAATCCCAGCTATTCCCTCATCATCCAGGTGATTCCCAACGACCTCCAACTCTTCCAGCTTTTTCCAGCAAAGACACACAACCCGAAATGTCTCGTTAGTTAAGAACAACTTCAAGCCTAACAATTTCGGCATCCATCTCGACAACTTCACAATGTCCACGGTAGTGCATGAGTTTTGCTTTGTGGAGTATTTGAATGTCTTCAAAGATCTTTTGACAACACCACCCATATCTTCATCCATTGTGGAATGCACGATCCCTTGAATTTGAATGTCTTCTTCGGTTGTAACTGGCTCTTCAACAATGTCCAAGTATTCCAAGTTTGGGAGGTACTTCAAGAAACCCAAATTATTCAGTTTTGAGCCGTCCATCAACCTCAACTTGCGAAGAGATTCCATGTAAGGGATCACACTTGGAGGGAAAGAGGTTGGAGGATTGAAATAGAGTCCGACTTCTTTCAAAGACTTTGAATGAAACTGGAGCAATTGGGAGATCAATGTTGGATTCGGGGTAGCGTCAAGATTAATTAAAACCTCCTCTAGTGGAAATGCAGCGTCATGGAAGAGATCAAAGTGTTGCTGGGTCAGTGAAAACCTTCCATCTTGTGGTCTAAAAATTGAGTATAAAAATTATGGATTACAGTTTTCGAACAAAAAATATCACAATAATTTATGCACACAACTTACATGGTATGCCCAATGGAAAAATGTTTCAAAGGTAAACTTTTATTGTCCCGACATCGCAATGTGACACAAGCAGTGAGTAATTGTTCCAGTTCCTGAGCCCAGTTTGAATTACAGTAACGAATGTCCAAACCCTGAAAAAAATAGTTTTCATTAATTCGTATGCCAGATGATGCTGTGAAAACTGACTAAAGTGCAATAAATATTAACATACCTCCAAGTTTGGATAGTTCTGAAGCAACTCTAACCAAGTTACAGGTAGTTTTCCAAAAGGTCCCGATCCAAATGCCAATTTAAGTATGGTTAACTTCTTGTTTACCTTTTGCTCCTCCAGCTGACCGCGACCGGGATTGGATGCGTCAGGGGCAAATGTGTAGTTAACTTTTGCTTCAAATATCTTCAGCTCTGGAGTCCACTCACTAAAGTAAATTTTCTGAAAGGAAGTTAAATCTTGAAAGTGAACATGACGAAGCTTCAATTGTGTGATCCAAGAAGAAAGATGATTTTGAAAGGCTGACAGATACTCCGAATCAACCCCCAAGTCAAAGGAATAAAGACATATTTTAGGATAGTTTCGTCGTCCTCCGTATTCCAGATTTTGCTCGTTCGCCACTCCTTCCAAATAAGTGTCAATTGCAACGGTTGATGTTCCACGGTAAACAATTCCAATAGGAAACTTCCCATATCCTCGGAGATACAACATTTGAGAGAGTTTTTGCCATCGGGAACGGGACTCGGTGTGCCAGGTGTGACATACTTGGCGAAAGTTGCAGAGTTCTTTGAGGTTGCAGTATTTAATGATGTTGTGTACCACCTGAAAAAATATATAAAAATCAAGAAATTAGTTTCATTGTCGATTTTCAGTAATGTAGAGACGTGCATTTTTTCACTAATTTAAACTTGCAGGCGGAACCAAAAGAGGATGTAGTTTCTCTCCAGCTTTATTGTCGTCCTTGGTTGAATCTTCCTCGGGATGAGGATGTTGTTGCTCCATTTTGCCAAAAGTAAAATTTCCGAAAGAGCTTAAGTTGTCGTTTTTTTAAAAGTCGCAGAAGCTGAATCTCATTTATTCTACTCGAAATCCAGATGTAGGATGCGACTTTCAGGCTACAAGAGAGGAAGGCCAGCAACAATTGTCACTCTCGACGGAAGAGAACACACAACTACAAAGTTTGTTCGAGGACATGCGTCCTTTTATACCTTCCGGTTTTCACGTAATGTGGATACATATGCAGTGGAAGAACATATATTATTATTATTATGCATAATATTGTTTCAATATTTATGCAAATAAAATACGCGACGCATTTTTCTGTTCATGACGTTGTATAAAATTTGCATAATATTTTTTCTTCCAATTTCAATGTGGTGCCACTGCTGGCCAACTTTTGTCATAAATAAACATAAGCACTCGTTTGAATTTGACATATATTAAATTTTTTAATATTTTTAAGCATTCAGTATTGTGCATGACATCAGGTGTATTCAAAACTCAAGTGAATGCTTCATGTTTACACCATCTAGAATGGGCAAAGGTGAAAGGGCAAACTTAAAATAGATGACGACTTTATTCCAAGACGATAAATCAAATTAATTGTCCTAAGTAATTTTTTGATGAAAGCTTGTACACACGTGATATCATTCTCCGCATTTGTATATTAAAATGAATAATCAAATTTTTACTCCTCCGTCTCCGCTCTTCACACTTATAATTGAAAACACGATGATGAGAAAATTACGACGAAACTGAGAAAGACGCACTAAAAAACCTGGGGATCGTGAAGATGTAAATTTTGTAAAAGAACAACAACCTACATATATAGGAGACAGTTGACAGTATACACTTGTTTTTATTATATTATCATGGTTCACCTTAAAATAATAGTAACAATTTTTACATGATAATTTGATTATACATCTATGGAAAATGTATAGGGGACTGGGTGTGTGTTACTATCACACTTTCCTCAAGACTTGGATCTTTCAGCAAGCGAAGCTTAAACATCAAATTCTCTGTTCAGACCTATTCTTAGCTTTCTCCGTTTTTTCACATCTAAAAACGCCTTAAGGATTTCTGAAAAATTGAATTAGGAACTCATTAGCCACACACAGGCACAAGAACTCACATATTTTTACTAGATTGTGGATTGAGTTAAAACCCCATTTTTTACAGGAACAACCATAAGCTGTATTATTGTAGAGTAGATTTATTGAGAAACTATTGACAAATCTCAAGCAATTTATTATATCTACAGTTTAACACAAATTTTTTTCTGCCTAATATTCTATCAGGGTGATGTAAGATCATGTGACAATTTAATGTCACAATTTAATTTTACTGCACAGGTCATATTCATTTCGAGTCCGTGATTCATTCTCACTTTGGCAAATCCTTATACTCGTTTAAGCTGTTGAGTAGCTGGTGAAAGATGCAAACACAAATGATGACTCCGATAAGAAATGTAATTATCATGAGCACTACTTTGCTCACAGTTAGTTTGAATTCTTTTCGTGCATCCAACATTTCCTTGTGTACCACGTCCGCTGCAAAGGGAAAGTGAATTTTTCAAGCAAGCACAACCACCAGCGACTAACAACGACAACATTTAAAATGAAGCTTATGATAATAACTAATAAATATAATTGCTTGTCTTACATTTCGCAAACTCCTTTGTCTTCTTAGACCACACCAGAGCATTACTTTCCACAGAGATGAAGTCATCCCCAGAGTATTCCAATGAGGCTCTTTCCACACACTCAAAGCTTCCACATTGAGGGATGCAGAAAAAACCAACTTTGAATTTTATCGCGGTTCCGTACACAATTACGTTCCTTTCCGTTGAAAAGTTTCCTTGTCCGTGCCTGCATTTTGGATTGTTCAGCTTCCACATTTTCACCAGGTTTTCCATCCCCTGAAAAAAATTGTTTCGAACTTGAACATAACAGCATAGAAATAAATGGGGTGAGGCATGGCCCGGGATGGTGATAAGATATTATTATATTATCACGAGTTTAAACTTACTTCTTCATCGTCCAGTACAATATTTGTCGGATAGTTTGCAATGCAAACCACATGAAAGATGTTTTCCCCATATGATAGAATAAATTGAGATGGAATGACATTTTTTGGTTGATTCCAGTTTTTCCCAAAGTCCAACATTGCACAGGCAGGAGGAATCGGACTGACATGTAGAAACCGACTGTTCGCTATAATAATATAAACTGCCCCTCCTGAGAAGAAGAGTGCACAAATCAACAAGAAACTTCGAAAGCGATTCATTTTTTTTCAATCACTTTTCTCTCACTCTGATTTGACTCTGAGAACGTTTATGATTCATAACAACGGTACCCCGATATTGGAAAGTTGTGACTGAGGTGAGGAGAGGTGAGTGAGATATATTTTATAAGTTAGTGTTGTGCTTTCACTTGAGGTTGCCCATGTATTTCACCAATACGCCAAAAAGTAAGAAAACAGGTAAAAACAAGCCAACTCGCGGGAAGTCGCTTGTTAGTTGATAATTTCATTTCAAGATTTTACGTATTTCAGCTAGAAAGCGAGACGCTTCTACTTCTGAGTCCGTAGTTTTATAGGGTGAGGAGATGGGAAAAAAGAAGCGAGCTAAAAGGAAATAGCTAATTAACTTTGTCCTACTCGAACAAGCAGGTTTGTCTAGAGAATAACTTGAGACGTAGAACGCAAATTATTTGCAAGTAGGAAGCTCAAAGCTGATCATTATTTTCGCGGAGAAAGTAGTTACATTTTGGAGGCATATTCAATCACATTACGCTGTACCCCTTAACTATTTTGAAGAATTTGATAAATGACTGTACTACCAATTTTCAAAAATGAGCTCAGGGTGGTCAAAATTCAAACAAAATATTTAATAACTTCCGATTCGCAGATGTCATAATAAACAAATCATAAATATGTAGTACCAACTACACTGACCAATGTGTTTAGCAAGGATTTTAATAAATTATGATGTCACAATATGCTTTCTCAAATGTTTCATGTTTAATCTAATCCACAACTCCCAGGGCTCCATGGAACAGGTGGAAGTTTGTCTAAAGTAACCCCTAGTTGAAATACTCCTTTACTTACAAATTCCTCCCCCTCCAGTGAATAGAACTCTAGCGTACCGTTATTAAGTGTAACGTATATTTCACTCGTTCGAAGACCAGCAGCGTAATCATCTTGTCGCATATCGGTATCCCATGTAACAACATAACGGTTCTCTCCAATAGCCTCTACCCAACCTTGGGCCCATCTCCCATAACT